>JAHBCN010001437.1:10000-117999 GCA_019359885.1 Listronotus oregonensis
TCCAATAACACCAGCCCAAATATTGATGGAAAATTGATACTGCGAATTTGCTACTTGTAGAGAGTGGGGGTTTTCATTGGCCCATGTATGTAAATTGTAAAAATTTACTATACCTTTTCGCGTAAATGACGCCTCATCAGTGAATAGTACACGTTTAGAAAAATGATGGTCGTGTCTTAGTTTGTTTAAGAACCATAGACAAAACAATACCCTTGGTTGAAAGTCTCTAGGTAGAAGTTTCTGGACACGTGTAAAATTATAGGGATATAAACTTTGCTCCTTCAGAGTTCTGTGAACTGATGATGCCGAAATATTTCCCAGTTCATTGGCAACAATTCTCGTACTTGTACTAGGATCACGTTCAACTCTATTTGATATTGCCTCTTCGACTCGTATAGTTCGGCGGTATCTTCTGCGTCCAGAATCAGCTTTTAAAGGTTTTAAAGAACCAGTTTCTCTTAAAAGACTTACAATACGTGAAAAAATATTTTTACCAGGAATTCTTCTTTGGGGATAAATTTCCTGATAAACTCGCACAGCTTGTCTAGCATTTTGATTTGTTTGTCCATAAATTAACAACATATCAGTCAATTCGGCTGAAGTGTAGTTGATAAAAACCATCTTGATAGGAGGAAATAACATTAATGAGCAGCTTAATATCTAAACACGAATCAAAAAATAACGAAACAAACAAACAAACACAAAACAAATAACTAAAATCGAAAAAACTGCTAAATTTAAAGAATAACACGAAAACACTTTTGACTTCTACAAACAGAGCTGTCAAAACTTGAAGTACTTCAAGTAAAATTTTACTTGAAGTACTTTTTTGTACTTCAAGTATTTTACTTCAAGTACTTTTTATTAGGAGGTACTTGTACTTGTACTTGATTAGTTTTTATGAAGATACTTGGATTTTTACTTGATTTGACCAAGTAAATTACTTGAAGTATTTATTTAAGTACTTGAAGTATTACGATGAACTTGAAGTAAAAAAAAGTACTTCAAGTAAAAAAAGTACTTCAAGTAAATAAAAAGTACTTGAAGTAAAAACAATACTTCAAGTAAATAAAAAGTACTTGTCATGTTCTTTTATGTACTTCAAGTACTTTGGTTTACTTCAAGTACTTTGGTGTACTTCAAGTACTTTGTTTTACTTCAAGTACTTTGTTCTACTTTAAGTACTTTGGTTTACTTCAAGTACTTGGATTTACTTCAAGTAAAATACTTGGGTGGTATTTCAAGTACTTTACAATTTACTTGAAAATGCAAGTACATTTTAATGAATACTTGGTACTTGTACTTGAAGTAATTTTTAAAAAATCAAAAACTTGGTACTTGTACTTGAAGTACTATTTAAGAGTACTTTGACAGCTCTGTCTACAAAGCACTTCAAAATTATTGAATTTAGAGAACTGTCAAAAACTACAGTTTCATGGCATTATACGATTATTTTTTGCATTACGCCGACGAATGGGTACTTTGCACATTTTTATAAAATTAACCATATCTAATAAGGGAAACCCTAAACGAAAAAATACCAAGAGGTAACTTTTGTGGCTTATGTAATAAGCTTCATAACTGGTGCATCAAAATTGGCAAAAGTCAGTGGCGCACATATTTTTTCTCTAAATACATTTTTACAGTTACCCCGTACGCATGCCACTGCCGCAGCTGTAAGCAGATTTTTACTTAAAACTATGCACTTTATTAATACACTTTCAAGTTCTAAGTTTCATTAAAATCGGTTGAGTGGTATTTAAGTCATTTGAAAAAAATTGAAAAAAAAATTGAAACTTTAACTCCCTGTATTTCGGAAACCATTCGTTTCCGGACCCATGTGCATAGGACTTTTTTTATTATTTATAAGTAAATAATTACCCCACGAGCAATGTTTTTTGAAACACCCTGTATATTAAAAAAATTCAAAGAGTTATATTCTTGCTGTAGGTATCAGGATAAATTGAAATTTTATTAATAATGCATAATTTTTTTTTGGTCTTAATATATAAAACAATTAAATTAAGTATCTAAGTTTAAAATTTATTATAAAATTGTTCTGCTGTTATTTATTTATTTAATTAATTTTGTCAATAAAAATAATAATAATATGACTACGGTACAGACAACTGATAAAAAAAAAGCCGATTTTGCGCCCCCAGGTAGCTGCGCCCTTGGCGGGCGCCCATCTTGCCACCGTCTAAATAGGCCCTGAAAAATATATATATATATATATATATATATATATATATATATATATATATATATATATATATATATATATATATATATATATATATATATATATATATATATATATATATATATATACGAAATCGATTTCTTTTGGAATTAGATTCTTCCAAAAAGGAATTGATTTCGGATAATTTAAAAATTATATGACCAATCCGTATCACAGATACTATTTTTCCTGGATTCGATTTCTATTTAGTTCTGATATACAGGGTGTCCTGATAAGGTCGTCCTCCAGCGATATCTCGAGAACCCTTCATCGCATAGCTTTTGGAAAAAAATATTTATAATAAAATCAGCTTCGAGAAAATGCTGGAAATTATTTTTAAGTTTCTAATTCTGCCTCTAGAGTGCGTAAAACTAAGAACAAAATTAAAAACACGGATTATTTAAAAATATGCCATATTAACTTATGTCGTTGATAGTTTACAAACTATGTAAAATAAGATTTTTTTTAGGCGTTTTTCCGTAACCTGTCAAATATAGGGAGGGGGGAAGAGCGAATATTTATTTGAAAAAAATTGAATAACCTTGTTTTGGCTTAACCGATTTTATTGAACTAGGTTTCGTTTAAAAGAGCTTTTACCAGGGCTTAAGATAAAATATTGGTATAATAAATTAATTTTTTTGTTTTGTACCCAGAGACTTATTTGTGTCATAATTATAAATTTTGTCATTTTTTTATAAAAATTTAAATAAAATGGTATTATTTTTATACGCCCATTAAAAAGAGCATAAAAAGTAAAGAAACCGATGAAAATTGCATTTCGATATCTTAATTAGTTCTCGAGTTATTGCCGAAAAACTGTATTACCCGTATCCTTACCTATTTTAAGCTGTCAGATAAACAACGCGGCGTTTTAATCGAGAGTGCAATGACATCAAAAACCATTTGTTCCTCTGCGAATATTAAATAATATCAATAATATCCTTATTATTTGTTTATTATCAATTTAATAACAGCATTCATAATTACATGGCTCGTGGATAATAATAGCTGATTATTATCTACGGGCTTTGGCTAATTGAACCTTCATTGTGCTGGACTAGGATGCATATTTCCAGTTCTTATTAAACGGTCTGTCAAACGTCTAAACACTTTTTTATTAAAATGCAGGCTTTCGTAATACCCTACAGCATATTGTTTCGCCGCAATGGAGGCATTTGAAAAGTATTTAAAATAAACGGCGAGCTGATCGTATACCTCGGTGTTGGAATAAGACATAATTTAAAATTACTTAATAACGATTAACAACACTACTACTAATAATAATAACGATAAACTGCGTTAAACAAGAAAAAAAATTAAAATTATCAGGTTTGACAAACAATGCACTTGTTATCTTTTGACGTCTCTGTTTTCTGTAATTTTTGACGTCCCGGCACTTTCGATTAAAACGCCGCGTTGTTTATCTGACAGCTCAAAGTAAATTAATAATTTATAACTTTGACACAAATCAGTCTCTGGGGATAAAACAAAAAAATAAATTTATTATACCAATATTTTATCTTAAGCCCTGGTAAAAGCTCTTTTAAACGAAACCTAGTTCATCAAAATCGGTTAAGCCGAAACAAAGTTATTCAATTTTTTTCAAATGTATATTCGCTCTTCCCCCTCCCTATATTTGACAGGTTACGGAAAAACGCTTAAAAGAAAAAAGTTTTCTTATTTTACCTAGTTTGTAAGAAAACTATCAACGACATAAGTTAATATGGTATATTTTGAAATATTCCGTGTTTTTAATTTGGTTCTTAGTTTTACGCCCTCTAGCGGCAGAATTAGAAACTTGAAAATAATTTCCAGCATTTTCTCGAGGCCAATTTTATTGTAAATATTTTTTTCCGAAAGCTATGCGACGAAGGGTTCTCGAGATATCGCCGGAGGACGACCTTAACAGGACACCCTGTATATCAGAGCTAGATAGAAATCGAATCCAGAAAAAATAGTATCCGTGATACGGATTGGTCATATAATTTTAAAATTATCCGAAATCAATTCCTTTTTGAAAGGAAATCGGTTTATAAATGCCAAACTCCGCCATTTCGAGTACGACATTTTTTATTTCCAAAAGTATATGCATATTCTTAACTGGCATCACATTAATTTTCGGAAATAAAGATAAAGAGTTTTAAAACATCTGCCTATTAAAATCTTTAAATAAGGCTAACAGGTGATTTTTAACCAAAATATGTTGTTATTCAGATTTGGAGAAACATTTAAATGAAACATTTTTGTTTTATAATCATAGAGTGTGGTATCCAAAAACGGGCATAAATTTTACTTGTATTTATCTTAAAAGTTTTAATTACTCGATCTTCATAATTTTTTAATATATTATCCTAGAGATAACCCCAAGGGACTTTTAAATGAGACATTTTATTATTTTTAATCGAGATGTCTTACAAAAATGAATTTAAAATTTTAATACATTTTTATATTCTGTAAGCAGAGAACTTATGAAACGGTACTTTTAAAACTTCCTGTAAATTTGATGTCCCATTTATAAGTTGCTTGAGGTTATCTCAAGAATTACATTTAAAAACCTAAATAATGTTCTATTTAAGGGTGGTGTCATGTTGATCTAAAAATTAACATTTTTCGTTTCAAAGAATATATACTAAAAAGAAATTTGGCTGAAAGTTACAGCACATTAAAATGAGGCTAAAATTATATTTCGTGGCTCGAGCTCCGTGCTAAAATCTTTGACGCTTGTTTTATTATCTGGAATATGTAGTATCATTTTTATCGTAGTTACCATTTGTAACTACCGATAAGTAGGAATCGATTCCTTTTTTCCCTAAAAAGGAATCGCGATTCGTATTGGTGATTCGATTCCTTTTCGAGAATCCGAATCTGTAAATCGATTCCTTTTTTAAAAGATCCGTCCCAGCTCTAATACATGTATACCCTATCTTTTATCCATTATTTATTATACTTACGAGTCACAGAACGTATGTAGGTTCCTTAGTATTTCATCCTACGTTAAAAAACCTAATTTACTTTTCTTCTTAAGTGAAAAATTCCAATAACTGACCACTAAAAGATATGCATGGGATTTCCTATAAGCATAATCGCTATACATATGATATGTATATGTACTTATATACAATAATTAATACTTTATACCAAAGTAGGACAGAAGTAATAAATTTTAAAGATTTCCTTTTCTTACCTAGTGATTAAGCTTCATTTCGGGTTAAGTACATGTTTGGGGTCAGAATATAAGTCATCGGGGCATATTATATTTCAGATAGTAAATGTTTTAAAGATTTAAGGTTTTAGGGGATTCAATACGAGTTTGCAACTGAGCGACAGAAAGAAGTTTAAGATTAATTTTTAAATAATATTTTGAAGAAAGTCCTACCTATTTTTAGCAAAATTCTTTGGCATAAGTATCTTAGGTATGTATATATGATACAATATGTATAGTATAATGAGATAAAGGCAATAAAAAGATAATTAAAAAAAATAATCGACCACAAAAAATTAACTTAAAATTTTAAAATTATGCTTTCCATGGCTTTGCTGCTAGATACCTTATAAAAATGTAGGCCCCCAATTTGTTTTCTATCTACTTTTGATGTCGTTTTTGTTGGTTTATTTTGGTAATAAAAATAATATTTTTTAAATTTTTTTTTAAGTCGATTTAATTTTTTTAAATAACCTTTTTATTTCGTAATTTTTAGTTTTAAGTAAAAACTATTTTTTTTTGTAATAAGTAGTAATAGCCTTTTAGTAAAAAAATATTTAAATATTTTGTTGCAAACATTTTTTAGTGTTTGGTTTTGGCCATTTAGATTTTCTTACATGTACTAGAATTTGACTAAGGTTTTAAGATGTTTTTCCTTTGACACCATACCCGTGACTATTAGTATGGTCTGTAAATAAAGCGGCCTGGCCGGGCCGCTACATTTACAGATATTAGTCCATATTATAACAACTACTAAACCAATTTTGATAAAATCTTTTGTGTTTCCTAAGTTGAAGCAAATGTAAGCCAATAAAGAAAGAATGGTCACAATCCGATTAATAGTTTCGTTTTTATTTGTGGGCTATATTTAGTTATTGAACATTAATTTTCAAGGGTTACCGTAAGGTAAGATCCATTTATAAATATTTACTTATTTATTGCTAAATGCTGTGATTAGGAAAGACAAACTTCGGTGTGACTTAAGGAAAATATAATCACTCTGGGTTAGAAGCTTTTCAACGAAGGTGGATCGGGTCTCAAGTCTTAAAACTAGGATTTCCCAATATGAACTATTTTTTAGAGTATGTAGTGTTATTTAAGAACAGCCATAAGGGGTGGCGGTATCAGAATAAATGTATGTATACAGTCATGTAAATAGATATTTACCATGTTATTATAAAGTTGTTGTCCTAAAACACACAGGAATTAAAAAAAAAATGTGGCTTAAAGTGAGGGTTAGAAAATTTGGTAAAGTAACATGGTCTAAAGAACCTCATATTATTTCAAATATGGTCAGTAAAAGTAGATGTAGCACAGAAAGAAATATGCCCATTTGAAAACCATCAGATAACGATAAAATAATCTTTTATGACACCAAATACTTGATGTTGAGTGTCTATGACTGATATAACATTAACCAAATCTAGCTACATTTTTGTAGCGCTTCTGTATATAAAATTTGATACAGATTTAAAGGCTAATGATTTTATTTGTATTACTGTAGAATTGTTTACCTAAATTATACTTAATTGACACATGTTTGAAAGATACTAATAAAAAACAGGATATTAAACATATAATTGTAGTAATTAACTCTGAGGATAGTATATAAAAAACATGTACAAAGTACATCATAACATATAACTCAAATAAAATGAACAAACTAAAAAGATATACAGCGACCGGCAGTTCTCATAGTACGGAGTACATTATTACTATTAGTTTGTAAAAAAGCTTATTACCAGTAAAAAACAATAGTTCAAAGGATATTAAATTTAAGGTTAATACCCAAAGGCTAAAGTATAAAAATGGTGATCTACCAAATAACACCTTTTGGGAATCAATAAACACGACAAAGCTTAATAACATAAAGAACATTTTAAAAACCAAAATAAATTAGTCTCACAAGCATATAAACCATATGTTTAAAACATTAAATTTAAAGATATATATACAGTGTGTCCCAAATTGGTGAGGAATGTATGGGGATCTTGGAAACCACGATAGATACAATATCGGTTAAATGGGGAAAGTTTTGGACAATTATGTAAGTAAGCTAATCCCGTTTACTACATGGTTTTATCTATTCAGGTTTTGAGAAATTTTGAAAAAACCTGAAACATGCATTTTCGAAAATCGGCCATATTTTTTTTATAAGTGAAAATTTTTCAAATCTGTAAAAACTTCTTCAAAGCAACTTTTTTTGTAGAATATCATCAAGTAGTCAATTTTTATTTTCTACGTTTCGGGTTTTTAGAATCATCATCAACTTTATTTTTTCATATGGACGCCATATTGGATTTTTGTGCAGCCAAATAGTGCTTTTTATTCTGATTTTAACAATGTATAACATGTTATAATTTAAGAGTTTATAACCTTATTTATTTCAAAAAACAAATATTTTCTCAGTTGGCCGTGCTAGCACACGCTACCAAACCAAATTCTTTGGAAGATTTACAGCAAAGAATTATAAATGTGTGTCGTCAAATCAATCCTGATATTTTGTAGAACGTCCGGCAACGATGTTGGCAAAATTTTTATTATAGTATCAAGAGTATTGGTGGCCATTTTTAACTTCTACTTGACTAACATGTGACTAATTAAAAAAAATCAATATTATACAGCGGTTTTTTAAAAGCTTAGTTTTTTTAAACCCTAAAATTAAATTACTATGCTTATTAAAGCTACCTTCTTTTTAATGTCCAGTTAATAATTTTAAATAATTCCACCGGGCAAAAAGGAATTAAATTGTATAAATAGTCTAGCACACAATAGTCTTTGCTTCGTTTCGTTGCGCCACCCTGTATATTAAAAATTGAATAAAATTATTGGGCCTTAAGCTATTACTAAATAAATTAATTTAAACTACCTAAAATGTGCCTCTTTTTCGCTAAATTGTATAATTTTCTGTCAAATCAAATCGTGACTATGCATATATGCCCCGCAATAATTTTTATTAGTATAACTACCACTGATAACTACTAATAAAAACATAGCTCTAATGTTACTTTTAAGTTTTATTAGGCTAATCGAGATGATTTTACAGATTTTTATTTCCTGTTCTCAAAAATCTGATTATTTTATGGTCTTTTTTTAATTTTAAATTAAATAACTTTGAGTCATAAATCACCTACCAGTTCAACGGTGGGCAAAAAAAGAAACCTTTCTTGTAAGAGTATGGTAATTATTAAGACGAACTGCTTTTCTTTGGTTGAAATCAAGGATGCTAACAGTTGTGGGAGTCGCCATTCTCTAGACATGGAAACAGTATTCCAAGCAGGGTTAGATTTGGAATACATACAGGTAAACACTATTTCTTTGTAGCAATTCTTTATCTATGTACAAACAAATACATGAGTAAAAAAACTTACTTTTTTTATAATAATAATAATATATATTTTTTAATATGTCCAGTGTTCTACGTTTTGCAGCTAATTGATCCAAAAATTTATCTTTAGATATGCACATTTTTTCGTGAATAAACATCAATCCTAATCCATTGAGTCTCTTTTTATTTGACGAGTTTTGTGAGTTGTTCTTTAAATAATTTAAAAAAGAAAACTATATTTCGCAACTACTTATACGTTTTTATAGGTATCGTAGTGATGATAGTAACTGATAAATTTTATATATAAACAAATTTTGGTTACATATTTCTAACGTACTTAATGCACTGGACTTTTTAACTAATTATTTTAAAAACTGATCCCAGAGATTTCTTCTTTTGTAGGTATGATCAAAAACTCCCCCTCTCCCCTCTGAATATGCCACTAATTCCGAACAAACTAAAAAAATTGCCAAAGGAGTTTTTTCTACAGAGGATGATTGTGAAAAAATATTATTTTAGGCTTATTTCTGTGATTTCATTTTATCTGAATTTGTGCGGAAAAAGAGAACATAGTACCTAATAGGAATGAGAAAAAAATACTTTCGTAATTGTTTCCTGTATGGAAAATGCTTACTAGAATTCTGCTACATACATTATTACTTAAATCATACTAAATAAACTAAAGAGTAGTTTCAAACCGCAAAAAGCGATACCCGCTTAAACTGCGGTAATAGCGTAAAATAGTATTCTAGGAAGCAAACCAGTCTACCATTTTGCAACTATGTCTCAAGTACAAGGAAAAAACCTTAAACTCTTTTAAGATTGGCAAAGCGTATAGCCACTTGTTTCTTTTTTAGTCCAATAAACCTAATTATTAGACTTTTTATTATTGTCAATTTGGTTCTAAAGTAAAGCATTTTTTAGTTAAATACCAGTGTAAGATAAATTGATAAAAATAAAAATATATATAAAAAAGTAAATATTTTTGACATATTTCCTTTTTTTATATTAAAATTAGAGACCCTAAAATTGCACTTTAAGTCATTATAAATAATTTAAGTTGCATATTTACTAATATTTAAGAAAATATAATTTTTATCTCAAGGTATACCGGTTGCAAGTAGTAAGTCAATAACCCTAGAATAATATCTTAAGGTTATTGCTGATATAAACAAAGCTTACTTATTCCGAAAAAGTTGAAATATATTTATAATAGGGTTGTATTTTGTAATTGGAATATGTAAAAAAGAGAAGTTATACTTTAAAATTAAATCTATTTGACTTTAATTACAAAATTGTTATTTAAAGTATGTATATTCCCATGACGACACAACCAACATAAAACCCAACGATATTAACAACACCGGCACACAAAAAAAAATGTTTGTACGTTTGACCGGACCCACCTACGGACATGTATTTCAACCCGCTGAATCCTAATTTGAAGTCCGTTTAGTCCAGTCACCCTCCAGATTGGTTTTTGAGATATTTGCGTTTTTATTTTAAATTTAAATCGTTAATATCCCAAATACTAAAAGGGCTACGCAAAATTTCATTAAAAAATAGACGTAGTTTTATTAGACCATCAATTTTGATTATATACCTTTTTTTTCCTAAAATCAATGGTTTTTGAGTTATCTTTAAAAGACCGATTTTTCACGTCTTTTTTAAGATTAAAAAAAAAATGCAATTTGCTGAGGCAGCAGTGAGGCTTTGAATTGACTAATAGTAATATAAAAAAAATGTTTCATGCGTATCTCTTATTGGCTTGGTTTTTTGCGGTGGCCTCCCGGACTAGAGGCGCGTGGTGTAGCGTTGCTACATTCATGAGAATTCTACTTTTTTGGTAGATTTTCACCCAGTTTTTTCGTAACTTTTCGTAGACAACTTTTTTTGATAATTTGAAAGTAGGCCATAGTATAGCTTTCTTTATGCAGCTATGTAAGTGGTGAGTTAGATAAAAAGTGGCCAAAACACATAGTATGTAAGGCCAAACCATTCCAGATTAAAAAAAAAAGATAAAAAAGTTCAGGCGTACGATAAGCTTATCAAGAGATAAGGATGGAAAATAAAAAAAAAAAATATTTCTAATTGTGCAAAACAAATGATGTGTTTGCTCGCTTCGAACTAAAGGGTAATTTTTAGCCAATAAAAAAATATGTACACGAAGCCTATTGTAACTCCATTTTTTTATCTAAATAGCTCATCTGCCTTAATAAACCAATGACTAAGGCCTCTGTCGAGGAACTATAAGTATTTTAAAAATATTGCCTTCATACTATATTATGTTTTTTTATCAGACATAATATAATTTTAAATAATTTGCAAAATAGTCATAAAGAATGTAAACAATTAACTAATGTTTTAAAAAAGATTATGTTTTGATAATTGTTAGTATTTATGTCACACAGAATTATATAAAATCTTGTTAGCTCTTATTTTGCAACTGTTGTGTTTATTAATTTTTCGAGATTTTTATTTAATTTTTTAAGTTATGTAAGGTAATTAAAACAAGTGTTTACGATCACTTGTATGGGGACAACCTTTTTGCATATATGATTACAAAAGAAGTAAATTTTATACAAGATGTCCTGATATTGTTTGGAAACTATTTAGGTTACAATTAACGGTTTTTTTATTATAAAATTGACAATAAAAATATGTTTTATTAAGAGAATTTATGGAAAACTAAATAACTTGTTTAGGTTTAAGTTTTCAAAAAACGTAATTATATGCAGAGGTGCTTTTGCTTGTGTAAAATTCACTTTTAGGTACTTAGTAGTATCAATCTTTGGTACTAGTATTCAAGTATTATGAGAAATCTCTTTTCTACATAATACTTGTTCTCTTTCTTCAAGTATATATATATATATATATATATATATATATATATATATATATATATATATATATATATATATATATATATATATATATATATATATATATATATATATATATATATATATATATATATATATATATATATATTATATATATATATATTATATATATATATATATATATATATATATATATTTATGATTATATTCATATATATCAATATAATATATTATATTTATAAAAATATGTACCTATTTATCCATTATACAGTGATTAATTTTTTTTAATATATTATATATTAATATATTATACATATTAGTACAATATTTTATAATGAAATGATCGTTATTCATACTATTTTGTATAAATAAGTTAATTTATACATTTATGGAGTCTCGCACATTGGCTTCTTCGACTAAATACATTGGTAATTTTGTTTTTCTTTTATGCATATATGTAAACTATGAAGAACAATTTTATTAAATATTTAATATTTGACTAATTAAATGTTAAGCTTTAGTTAAGTTTGGGACATGTATGAAATGAGTACAACAGAACATTTTACTGTGAAGTATTATGAGAATTTTTTTTCCACAAGCAAACCGGCTTATATGCGGACATTAATGACTATTGTGTCATAATTGGGTAAAAGAATCTAAAACCATTGACATGTTTCGCACCAGGTAAAGGCTGTATATTTAGACTGGATATCAATACTGTTATTCAGCGATGTTGCTGAATTTATCTTCTCGATCCCAGACGGTGCAATAGATATCCTCCATCAATAGTGAAGGACTGAGTTTCCTTTCTGTTCATATTCTCAAAGTTATCATTCAATATTAATGTATTAGTCAAGACGACTAATAGTTTTACTTATATTATGCGTCCAACGATGTATATAGTTTAGTAAATTTTAGAATCGCTTTTTCTCAGAAATGGCAAATTTAAAGGGAAAAAGTGTTAGGATAATTTGTGTAAAAAATTACATGATTTACAATTTTTGTCTGACCTATTTTTATCATAAAACTAGAAAAGCGAAAAAACCAATTTTCGCGAACTTCGACCTTGTATATAATTCTTTGCACACATGGGATCTATGAGGACTTTTTACAATTTCATTATAATGGTATTCCCAACGTTCATGTAAATTTTTAGCTTCTTGGGAATTTATGTAAGGGTACCCCTATTTTTCAGGCTAACTTGACCGGATAATAAACTACTTTTTAAAAACTACTACCTTTAGTCTTCGTATTTTTATAAAATTAATATCAGTCTATTGGAATTTTTAATTACAAATAAAAAGTAATAAGTGTAGAATAGTTAATATGTCTATATGCATTTAAATAACAATAATATGCAAGTCATTAAAAAAGGCAATTTTATGTAAATGGTGCAGATTAGTGTAAAAAAAATAAATTACGGTCAATTCAAGGTCTTGCTTCTCTCACTCCTAATCGTTATGTAAAAAGGCAGTTTTATACAATAAAGCGAAAAAGATTAAATGCACTTGACTCAGTATATTTTATTTTTTTCTATCTTGCTTTTCACTAGTAACAATTAACTGAATTAACTATGGGTAACAAGTTGAAAATAATAAAATATTCATTTTATTTAAAAGGTAAAAAAGGAAAAACTAATATTAAGTTACAGCTTTAGGGGCAAAAAGCATGCAGCTGTAAATAAACAACAGTATCGGGTTTTTCTATTGAAAAAACTTAACATAATTATGGGTAAATTCGCTCCGAGATAAGAGATAAAAGAGAACAGAGTTTTGGTCACTTAAGACTCCTATACAGGAATTCATAAAGTAATGCAATAACACTAAAATTCAATCTTGTTGCTTGGAGGTTTCTACTTAAGCTAACTTTTATAATTTTATTTATATTATGTCATTTTATGACATTACATGTTACACCACTCGATGCTTAATAGCCACAAATTTCATGATTTTGCCGCAACAAGATACGTACATAAATATGAAAATATGGTACAAAGATAATAAAATCCTATTATAACATATAATAAGGTTACAACATTTTTAAAAGAAACTCTCTGAGCTCGCAGTCTTTACCCGGTGAAAAAAGATTAGCTGGCAGAGTATATAAAAAATGTGTCTACTCGTAGATTTACTCTGGTCTTTCTATGAATAAAAGACCGATTAAAGATGTAAGCAACGAATGAGTTCCTTGAATGTAAGGAAGCAAATTAAAGATCTCTAAGACTGTAGTAAATAGATGTTTTTCAAAGAAACCCTATGCGCTTGCAGTCTTTACCCGGTGGAAAAAGATTAGCCGGCAAAGTTTATAAAAAAATGTGTGTGAATTTACTCTGTTCTGTCTATGAATATAAGACCGATTAAGGATATAATCAACGAATGAGTTCCTTGGATGCAAGAAAGCAAATTAAAGATCTTTAAGACTGTAGTATATTAAAGGTCAACTAGATGTTTAAAAAAAAAACTCTTTGAGCTTGCAGTCTTTACAGTGTGGAAAAATATTTAGCTAGCAGAGTTAGTTTATAAAAGAACGTGGGTAGAATTACTCTGTTCTGCCTACGAATAAAAGAACGACCAAGGATGTAAGCAACGAATGAGTTCGTTGGATGTAAGAAAGCAAATTGAAGATTTTTATGACTGTAGTAAATTGGAGATCAAATATATATTTAATAAATAAAATCAAAATCCACATCTGTATTTTAAAAAAATGACGTTATTGCCCCAAAAATTGGAAATGTCGGATTTACAAAACAATAATACCATCATCATGTTTCTAAATTATGTCATAAAACAATACTACAAATAATTTTGGTACGAATATTTCTTAAGTTTAAAGCGACGTACTTGATATTATTTTTAGTAAATTTTCCTTAACGGATATTATAGTAAAAAAAATTATTGGAAAAAAAATCCGACAAAGGATTCTCGAGATATGTATGGCGATCGTTCTTAACGGAGCACTTGGTATATATACAGGGTGATTCAAAAACATATTTCATCGCTTAATGGGAAATTCTTGTCCAAAAATGAAACATATATATATATATATATATATATATATATATATATATATATATATATATATATATATATATATATATATATATATATATATATATATATATATTATAATTTATATAATATATATAAATATATGGAGTATATTGATGTTATATCTCAGCCCTATAAATATTACATATATTTTATTTTTTATATACAATCAAAGCATGCCTTGATACAAGCATTTTTAGCAATTTATGAGTAGGTAAATGACAGGCAAGATTTAAAAAAATTTATAAGAAAACTTGTTTAGAATGCAAAAATCCCAATCGAATTTTTCCCAATTTTGATTTTTACGTTTAAAAATTTTCATTTAATATATGAATAAAAATTAATTGGTAAACAAAAAAGTAAAAATCAAAGTAGGCATTTAATGAAATTGGGATTCGGGGGAAAAATTTTCATTCTAAACAACTTTTTTTATAAACTTTTTTTAATCTTTAAAATACTCTTTTTACTATAAAATTTAAAAAAAAGTAGATAAGAATTGATTTTTAAAAATAAAAATACTTGTTTATTTAATCAAAGCAGGCTGATGCCAACGTCAATTCAACCCCAAATTTTTGTCCATAAACTCATCCTGGGACACTACTTATATTATATATATATATATATATATTATATATATATATATATATAATAAAAATTATATTATATATATATATATATATATATATATATATATATATATATATATATATATATATATATATATATATATATATATATATATATATATATATATACAGGGTGATTTGTAAGTCGAGACGAAAAATGAAGGCCCGAATAATTTTTTTAATTCTGAATCGAGAACCAAGAATACTTTTTGTGCAAATTTTCCTTCGTTTCCAATATATTTCACTATAAAGTGTTGGCAAAAAAATTAATCACATTGTGGGTGTCGCTAATCTTACTTGGCGCTTTCAAACTATTACATCATATGAAATCAAGTTTGACCTTTGTCAAAAGTTAGACACTTGTCAATCTGTTATTGAAAAATCACAAGAAAATGAAGTTCACTAACCAAGAATACGGTGATATTGTTTATGTGTATGGGTATAACATAATAATTATTAAGCATGTGCACCAAAGTGTCTAACTTTTGACAAGGGTCAAACTTGATTATATTATATATATATTATAGCAATATAGATATAGCAGTACATATATATATATATATATATATATATATATATATATATATATATATATATATATATATATATATATATATATATATATATATATATATACATATATAATATGTCAAAAGTTTTAACTGGCAAGCTCTCTACCCAAAAAAATCCTGGCTACGGTCCTCGAGGAGAAAAAACAACAAATCTATTATTTTAATATACTGACATCCTATGACCTATTTAGTATTTTTTATAGTATAAAAAGTAAAAGTGGTTTATGCAAAAACTTGTCTTAATTAATAATAATTATATGTAGGATCGTCAACACATTTTTGTATTCTTTAAACCGGTAAATTGCGTAAATTTTTAGATGCTAGTATACGAAATTGACCAGAATCTTTAATTATGCTTGAGAATACTATTTAGTGTTTTTGCCAAACAACTTTCACAGGTACTCTTACAGTACCATGTGCGCAGTAATTAAAGATTTGTTTATATTTTTTGGCAAATAATTTAAACAGTAGGACACTTACCGTGAATTACCATGTATACAGGGTTATTCACGGTAGGTGTCCTACTAAAAGATCTCGGAAAGTAACAATAATCCACTTCTGGAGATAAAAACCGGACAAAGCAATGTTCTTTAAATTCAATTTTAAATAACTTTATTAGTTATTCATCGATTTTAATCATTTTCTGTCAAGTTGTAGGCACTATCATCCCCATTTAATACCGGGCTTGCCAAAATTTCAAATGGGCTTGGTGTCATACAAGGTAGAGCCAAAAAGTGCATTTTGCCCTAAACTTCAAGACACTCTGTGGAAAAATTTAATGACGTATTGATGAATCTCTGTAGGACATTGGTAAGCTACGTCTTATTTTAACATTCCACTTTTTAATTTATATCCCTATCTTTAATCCTACCGGAAACACAATTTTTTAAAGAAAAATATGCAATTTATAACAGTAAAAAAAACTAAAAACCTAACAGATAAATAAACATTAATATCGTGTATTACCCCTTCGTGCTATAATAACTGCTGCCATAAGACGTGGTAAGCTTTGAACACAATTGGCAATCGCCCTTTGAGTGAATGTTACCCCACTTTTAAAAGAACTACTTGATGATCTGGAATGGTTTCTGGATGTCGGTTACGAAGAAGCCTCGCCAACATGTCCCACACATGCTCGATCGATTTAGATCATGGCTTCATGGAAGCCAATTTAATCGTTGAATGTCCATTTCATCCAGATAATCATTTAGAACTTTTGCGACATGAGGCCTGGCGTTATCGTGCATCAAACATCGATCATTGTCGTTCAATGCAATAACTTGAGCAACATCTTCAGGTAGCATATTAAAAAAAAATAATGCTTAAGGACGATACACTGACACTTTTTACAACGAATAAAAACAATGCAGAGAATAATTTTTACGTTACTATGCAATGTAATGCAAAGGTACCTTGTTTAAAATGTAATGTTTTAGTTTTTGTTATTGTTGTAAATTGCATTTTTTTTTAAACATTTGTATCTCTTTAAGAATAAAGATATGGATATGAATTAAAAAGAGGAATGTTAAGAAAATATGTGGCTTACCAATGTCCTACAATGATTTATTATTGTGTCATTAAATTCTTTCACAGAATGTTTTGAAATCTAGAGCAAAATGCACTTTTAGGTTCTACCTTGTATAATAAGACCAAGACCATTTGAAATTTTGGCAAGCCCGGTATTAAATGAAAATGTAGGATTATAGTGCCTACAATCTGACAGAAATAATTAAAATTAATGAATAACGAGTAAAGTTATGTAAGATTGAATTGGAACAAAATTACTTTGTCCGGTTTTTTATGTTTGAGAGTGTACATTTTGTTAAATTTTAGCGCTAGAATTAGGATGTCGGCCTTTTTATATGGCAAATATTTCACGTTTTTGACTCTTCTGGTTATACCAGAAGTACGTATCAATTTGCCTATTTTACTTACAACACCCTACATATTTATACATTTTTGGATTGCGCGTAAGATTCTAAACATATTTTGTGTATCATGTGCTATACCTAATCTAAGTGTTTTTGACATATTTAAATTTATTTCGCCTAAAAATATTTATCAATTTTTTCTTTAAAGAATTCTTAATTATTTTATTTGGGATAAACTGATCTAATCTTAGATCTCAATATTTTAAGACGCCGAAATTTTGCATAGGAACTTGGGCCCCATTTTACATAAGTTTTTAGTGGATCTTCTCTTTTTTTTAGAGTTTAATAAATAATAAAAAAAAATAAGAGGGCATCATATACCCATGGTTTTTCTAGGTAGACCTTGCTCTTAAGAACCTAACCATTAGACTGAATAGTATGAAGGCCTATTTTACTGTTCCATAGGTAGGTAGGTAGGTTTAAAGTGAGTAGACTTTTTACGCCCTCCACTGCGACCGCTCAGTCTATTGTGGCTCACACCTTTATATTTCTCCCAATAGATCCGACTTCTAATGAATCCGATACCAGATTGGGAGAGAGTTCTTACATCTCCTCTATCGTGTCGCTACCGGACACGAGCACAATGTGTTCTGATGTGTCCTGGTATCCCTGTCTCCTGAGAGTATGGACGAGCAGACGATTAGATCCATCATGCCCTCCTCTCCCGGTCTAGTGACGTGGGTAGCTACCAGGTCCTTGTTACAGGAACCAGATGTTCTTCTGGAGGCCGCATCTTCGGCCTTATCCTATAAAAACGGTCCTATCCGCTTTCTGTTTAAAGCCAGGGAACCCTTTTTTTCCCATAAAGGCGGTTCTGTCCGCCTTCTGTTTGGATCTCAGGGAACCTTCCTAAGCACCTGTTTGTTCGGGATGGATTAGCCCTTCCCCGTGAAACAGGGCCGGTGACTTCAGGGCACCTCTCGAACCGGATTTATCCGTTTCGGTCAGGGCACCTTGTCACTTTTTTTCCTATTTGGAGCTAGGTAAGTAATAGTCCACCACGGCAGAGCCCCGCATTATCGCAATAAGGCTAGATACTTTGAGAGGTCGCCCTGTATCTGATAGGCAACTGTTGGGGACACCTGTTTAAGGCACAGGATGCCATTCACTCATCAGCACGGTATGCTAACACCTTGAGTTAAAGCCTTGTGTTCATTTTAGCTTCGGATCCTGTTCCATACGGTGGCAACAAGAGTTGCCGATAATCAGCAACTCTAGCGCATGTTCCAAAAGATCCTACTGGGCCCAACCACAACGACGATGTGGAACACAACGGTTGGGTACTGTTCCCAAATCAGGCCTGGTGTGGAGTCTAATATGTAAATGTAGCAATTTTCTTTGTTTAGTAAATAAAATTCTGCCTGCATTTTAAATTTTAAAACAATTATGACCTCGGAAAGTCAAGTTTAATTAGATTGCAAAATTCTAAAATAATCTCTAATAATACGATATTTTGGCTCTAATTCAGGCTTTCCGAGTAAAATTGTGCAGTTTTCAAAATATTTCTTTACTTGTATCCTAAAACCTACTTACATACCAAATTTCAACTCCGTCGAGAAGTGCACCATAATCAAATCAAGCAGTCAGTCAGTAGTAAAATCGGCGATTTTCAAAATCGAATATCTTAGAAATTATTTGACATAACTTTTTCACTATTTTCAAAAGTAATTAGAAAACTTATGTAATTTAACACACCAAATAAGACCTAAGTTATAATAGGGGAAAACAAGCCGAAACATTCGTGTAAAAACACACATTCGCCGGAACTTGGCCTAGGCGCACAGTCGTGCGCCTAGAAAGCCACTATAGTTTTCTACTCTACATCAATGAAGCTGCAATTTAAGCATTATAAAAATTATTCCACGGTTATGTCTAACATAATCTTTAAATATATACATAACCTGAAGGGGTAAAGCAAAGCGGTGAAAACGTTGTCGCATTAGAAAGAGAACACAACAGTCATCGCCGTTGCTATTTCTCTCATTAGGTACCCTGTGAGAGAGATAGCAACGGCGATGACTGTTGCTTTCTGATGCGACCATGTTTTCACCGCTTTGCTTTATCCCTCCAGGTTAGTATTTGCTTAAAGAACATAATCGGCTAAAGTGTCTTTTTTAATTCTCGAAAACCACAACGATATCCACACAACCTATAAAATTTTCTTAAATGGTTTTGTTAAGATTTTATTTACACTATTATTTAAAAAAAAAATCAGCATCGAGAAAGTATAAAAGTATTTAAAAAAAAAAGGTTTATAATTCCTACAAATGTTTTTTTTTAATTGCTGTAAAAATACAACAAACTGTTTTAAATATAACAATGTAATTAGTAACATTTCAAGGTTATTTTTATGCTCATGCACATTAATTACACTACAAGATAAAAATCCTTTTTTATCTTTTATTTAACATTGTGGTTAATGAATCTACTCATGAATAGCTATCATTATATTTTCTGTGCAACGAAAGCGGTATGAAGAAATATAATCATAAAGACTGATGTTTTAAATTTGACTAATATACTGGCTGGGTCAATTAAATTGTGACACATTACTGCTATTAAAGGCTCAATCGTTAACAATTTAAAATATTTCTGAAAAACACAAATTATTTTAGGAAAACAGCGTAATAATAATGTTTAATGTATTGTTTACCTAGGCATTATAAGGAATGACTAAATGGTTAGTTCTTGTAAATCAAATAAAAATATTACGCTATTTGCCGGCAATACCTGTACCGACTAGTAATTTCAAGGAATGATGGATTTCAGTGTTTGACGCAAACATATCCAAAACTTAGAAAAAAATTTTGGATAACTTTCAATTCTTTGGAATAGGGATCTTCGTAATTCTAAGTACTTTTTCGGTCTAACTTAAAACGATTAAATCAAAATTTGAACATTTTCGTTCACTTAAGAGATACGGGGGAAAATCATAAAATTGTCAATTTCAGAATGATCCCATATTTTCTTAGTTAAAAGAGATACACAAAAATGTTTTGTACAAAAGTTTCTTTATAATGATTGTTGAATAATCTGCCGTTTTTAGAATAAGTATACGGGGTCTTATAAAAAAGTTATCAAACCTAATCTATTTTTTTTAAATTAATTAAATATTTTAATCTTAAAAGACAGCATAATTAATTTTATTTTTAAACATACAACACACCATGGATAATTTTGGTTTTCTATTCGATTTAATTAAACTTTCTTACTATAAACCACAGTAGGCTATGACGCAAAGGCTATAACCTAGAAACGAAACTATGTTGACATTCTAGATGTTAACCTTTAACGTCAATTTAATTTGTATGTATTAATTTGTTAAAATGACTTATCAACAGTGATATATTAAAAGTGAAAAAAAAAAACAAAAAGTGGCGCAAAATTTATATTATGTTTGCTATTCGGAAAGACATATTCTGATGAGTGGAATATAATTTAAAAAAATACGTTTTTTTTTACAAAGCCAAGATTAAAAATTTATAATAAAGGAAACAAGAAAAATAAAGAAGTAAGCCTGTTAGTTTTTGTCGAGGCCCATAATCAAGTTTGTCTTGAATTTGAGATTTGTGAATGTTAGATTGTGAAAGGTTAATAACAAATCTCGTCTTGGTAATGTTTTTACTTTTGTCTTGTCGTCCTAAGCACACATCCAAATTTTATTCTCTAAACTTACTTTGAAATTTTAAGAACATATTTCTACCCCTATTAAAAAAATTAAAACTGAAGATGGAACTTCAAAATCTAAGGCGAAAAGAATTTTGACGTCCCTATAAAAGTGTCGAAAATGGAACACTCTGTATTATCTAATTAGATATAATGAGTGTTTTAGGGATGTAAAATATAAGTGTTTATTAAGAATTAAAAATTAGTTTGGGGCTCCAAGACCCTCTTCTTGATATTTAAAAATAAATGGTTTGAACTAAAAAAATCAATTTGTATATTATATAGGGTGGTTAAAAAAAATATGCCGTCGCTTAACGGGAGCTCCAGAACGTCCTCATGTTTAAGATACAGGCTGTGAAAGAAAAATTTTCGGAAAAAATTAATAACAATATGTTAAACTATATAGGTTTCAAATTTTAAAATAAAAAATACTCCCTTGAAACTTCGTGAGTGGATTTTTTTTCGTAAATTACAACTTTTTTATCTTCGATTTTTTGTTTTTGCATTATAAAATCTTAATAAGATGAGTAAAAAGCAAGTGGTTATTTTTTAAATTACCTATACACCTCCAAATTGACATGTTTGACGCATGCCACATCACAAACGCCTTAATTCACAAAATTTTTGAAGAGAAAAAGTTGTAGGTTACACTAAAATAAATCCACTCACAAACTTTCAAAGAAATATTTTTTACTTCAAAATTTAAAGTCGGGAACAATATACCTGGTATGCGTTTTTGTGGTAACGCGCCTTACCATACATGAAAAATGCATTTATTTTAAAAACAGTAATATTTATAATTTATTTTAAACATCTAACATACAATGTTTATAATATGTGATATTAATCATGCCTAAAGTTTTGTGTGCTCACTAGCGCTCGAGCTTAAAATAGCTCCTCGGATTAAAACCTTATTATGTCCTTAATACATAAATAACTCTTAAGCTAAAGCATTTACTTTAGCTTCCCCTACACAACCTAATTATATAAAATTAACTCATATATTAGGTAACGCATGAATGCGACAGTTCTTGTTATAGTGTTGTGATTCGATCATTGTTGTGTTCTAGTTGGTATAATCACAAGAGTCCTGTTAATATGTACATAGTTTAGTAAATTATTTTTACAAGAAAAAAAACTAATTATACCATTAGTAGCCTTAACGCCTATTTGGCAGAAGTAGGTTGATATCTCTGGGATAACTCATACAAAAATACCGGTATAAAATTATATTTAAGATTATTTCAAATAATTAAACAAGTGATTAATTTGCATTATTAGCTTAGTTTAACAGCAGTCCCCAATATCTTATTATGCATATGTTTTTAAATATTTGGCTATAAAGCGAAATAGCAATAATCGATGTTCAAGAAAAATGCTACCTACATTGAACATTGTTGGACTTTAAAATAAGGTACAAAAGGTTTTATTTTTATTGTTTTTTTTTTAATTGTTTTAGTTTGTCTAGATTTTTTAATAATTAATCAATATGCCCTTAATTAAACGTTTTATCTTTTTTTTGGAAAGGGAATATTTTATCGCCAATGCAAAGAATAAATTAAAATATGATAGGCTCTTAATCCAATCAATAATATTTTTAAAAAGAAGGCAAAATAGAAACACAATCTCTATAGTGATTGATGAATAGCGAAATTTTCAAAATAAACTGTAATACCTAAAGAAATGAAAAATATTTAAATATAGTATATAATATAAAATATTTTTATAAACTATAATAGGTACCAATTTATAATTGTAAAACATAAGAAAGTTGATTTCCCAGAACTCCTTCCGCTAGTACAAAATACACCCTTTAACAAAATTCTAAAGAGAAAATGTGACCAAAAACAAAAAATAAAAAAAGTTTCAACATTTGGCTTCCTCCGCTTTATTTTTTTATTAAAACAATTTATATATAAAACAAGGCCAGGTTAAATTTTTATACGGAACCATAAAATCATATTAACTCGCTCCCCATTATAAATAAAACTATATCTATAAAAAGTAACAATATTTTATTAAATATTTGTTTTTAAAAACCCTTAAAATAATTTAGAACTTAAAATACTCAAGTTTTTTCAAAACCTCGTTTTATCTCTTTTTATATAAACCCTGTGGTTCTGGATACAAAATAATTTATAATGTCAGCCCATTCTAATTTTAAAAACCTGCCTGTCTTACTAATACGCTCAAAAATACACGCTGTACCATATTTTAAATTAATAAAACTTTTTGTATAATATATTATTACAACAGGTTTTGCTTCGTTTAAAATATTTATTAAAAATTGTGAGAATAGAATCAAACGATTTTGAATAATAAACCAAGTAATTATAGATTACGATAAAAATAAATATTCTTGGAATTATATAATTATGTACCATTTTACTGGTTTTTAATAAGTATTTTCCTTAATTTATATAAATAATAAATAATTAAAGTTTAGCATTGATTGTTACCACCATAATAAGATGCTTCTTAAAAGTTGAGATAGAAATGTAATTTAGATAACTAAAATTTTACTATTTTTAACATTTTTTTTCTTAAAATTCAGTAAAATATATGTTTTCTATTGGATTGGGATCAATCATTGTGTGGTGGCCGATTTATTTATTACTATTATTATTTAGGTTACTCGTCAGACATGCAAGACGAAACCATTTTGGTCCAGGTCCCAAAATATGGATATGTGCACTAGCAGAGTGCACAAAATCAGTTAACCATTACAAACTGCAGAATACCTAAAAAATAAATTCAGAGAACATTTTTCAATAAAAACAAATTGTCGACGTTTCCTTGACAAGTCGGACAACGTTTTCAAGATATATATAAACTTATCAATGTAAATTGAACAATAATTAAATATAAAGTTATTTAAACTTTGCTTGAAAAAAAGTGCTATTTGAGGAGTGACGAAAAGCTCAAAATAACATTTAATTAGAATTAGCAATAATTTCTTTAAATCGCTTTTAAATACATTTCATGATTATTTGCGAAATTTTAAAATTTGTATTTTTTGCTTGGTTCTGTTTGGAGGCAAAACGACGTCTCCTTGACAAGTCGGTCAACGTTTTCAAGATATAAATAAACTTATCAATGTAAATTGAACAATAATTAAATACAAAATTATTTAAACTTTGCTTGAAAAAAAAGGGCTATTTGAGGAGTGACGAAAAGCTCAAAATAACATTTAATTAAAATTAGCAATAATTTCTGTAAATCGCGTTTTAATACATTTCATGCTCATTTGCGAAATTTTAAAATTTGTATTTTTTGCTTGGTTCTGTTTGGAGGCAAAACGACGTTTCCTTGATAAGTCGGTCAACGTTTTCAAGATATAAATAAACTTATCAATGTAAATTGAACAATAATTAAATATAAAATTATTTAAACTTTGCTTGAAAAAAATTCTATTTGAGGAGTGACGCAAAGCTCAAAATAACATTTAATTAGAATTAGCAATAATTTCTTTAAATCGCTTTTGTATACATTTCATGATTATTTGCGAAATTTTAAAATTTGTATTTTTTGCTTGGTTCTGTTTGGAGGCAAAACGACGTTTCCTTGACAAGTCGGTCAACGTTTTTAAGATATAAATAAACTTATCAATGTATATTGAACAATAATTAAATATAAAATTATTTAAACTTTGCTTAAAAAAAGTGCTATTTGAGGAGTGACGAAAAGCTCAAAATAACATTTAATTAGAATTAGCAATAATTTCTTTAAATCGCTTTTAAATACATTTCATGATTATTTGCGAAATTTTAAAATTTGTATTTTTTGCTTGGTTCTGTTTGGAGGCAAAACGACGTCTCCTTGACAAGTCGGTCAACGTTTTTAAGATATAAATAAACTTATCAATGTAAATTAAACAATAATTAAATACAAAATTATTTAAACTTTGCTAAAAAAAAAGGGCTATTCGAGGAGTGATGAAAAGCTCAAAATAACATTTAATTAGAATTAGCAATAATTTCTTTAAATCACTTTTTAATACATTATTTGAGAAATTTTAAAATTTGTATTTTTTGCTTGGTTCTGTTTGGAGGCAAAACGACGTTTCCTTGATAAGTCGGTCAACGTTTTCAAGATATAAATAAACTTATCAATGTAAATTGAACAATAATTAAATATAAAATTATTTAAACTTTGCTTGAAAAAAAAGGGCTATTTGAGGAGTGACGAAAAGCTCAAAATAACATTTAATTAGAATTAGCAATAATTTCTTTAAATCGCTTTTTAATACATTTCATGATTATTTGCGAAATTTTAAAATTTGTATTTTTTGCTTGGTTCTGTTTGGAGGCAAAACGACGTTTCCTTGATAAGTCGGTCAACGTTTTCAAGATATAAATAAACTTATCAATGTAAATTGAACAATAATTAAATATAAAATTATTTAAACTTTGCTTGAAAAAATTCTATTTGAGGAGTGACGCAAAGCTCAAAATAACATTTAATTAGAATTAGCAATAATTTCTTTAAATCGCTTTTGTATACATTTCATGATTATTTGCGAAATTTTAAAATTTGTATTTTTTGCTTGGTTCTGTTTGGAGGCAAAACTTGAAGATAAAATTAAAATATTTGCACTTTAATGGTTGTCACTTATCAGTAACTCAACTAACTAAATTAACCTTCGGTTTAACTAATCAAGTGGTAGACACTTTTGGTTAAAGCAAAACCTAATTGGCCTGTAATTAAAATATTCATTATTAAAAAACATAATTGTTAAAATCACAACTGTAAAAAGAAATATTTTAACTGGCAATTAAAGTAAATGAATTATTAATAATTAAATATGTTGATTTTATTATTTTATTACTATAAATGCATTTTTTTGCAATATTGCCGTCCCATTTGTTTGCTTGGTGCGCAATGACGTACAGAAACTACAATAATAATAAATAAATACCAATTTACCCAAGGAATATACATTTAAACGAAATCTACAAGAAAAAAACTTTGTTTTTGTCCAAAATGTGGAATTTGAATAATCAAGAATTTACTGAAGAATATAAAAAACTTGTTAATTCTTAGCTTACTGCTTGTTCTAAGTTTTAACCAAAAATTATTATTTTATCAGTTGACTGTCACTTTTGGGTGCTTAATGTATTATTATTTTTACAAAACATTAATTGCCTTTAAAATATAGTTTTGTTGTTATTTGTTTCAGAAAATGTCAAAAAGTGCGGCAGTTTGTGTAAAGGATTTAGTCAAGTGTTATGGGGATAAGAAAATTTTGGATGGATTATGTATGAACGTTGAGAGAGGAACTATGTAAGTATTAAAATAAAATCAGAATTTATACAGTAAGTGTCAACATTTTCTATAGCAAGATCTTTTATAGAATAATTGATGAAATACGTTAATAATTTGTATTAAATGGAAAGCCCTGTATATTATTTCATATCTAAATTAACAGTAAATTTTAGATATCTTTTGTAATAGCTAATTAAAATTGTCTTAGAAATATGCGGTAGGTCGAAACGATATATTTTGAATCATTTGACTGGCCATAAAATTGAATCGATCTGACTTACAGCAAAACAATTCGCACAGTCTTAGGTCTTGGCTGGTGTAACTATTGTTTACTAATTTATTAATAAATATTTAAAACTTGGAATTTTTTAAAATTTAATCCTAGATTTACTTCTTTTAAATTTGAACCGAATTTGTATTTTATTAAAGAGAAATTAAGCTATACTCACTTTTTAATTTTAATTACATTAAATAGGTAATTAAGTCTATTTAAACCATACTTGAGTATTATTTAATTTACAATATTATTATAAGAAAACTTCGTTTAAATGTTTATTTTCAAATGCTTGTTTATTGATACACAAGGCGAGTGTGTTCTTAGTTTTTTAGTTTTTTTCAAAATTTTATTATTTTTAAATATTACATTAAATAGTTAGTAAAATTATTTATAGTTTAAAAATATATTTTTTGATCTACAGTTTTTGTTTTCCTTCAACATTGACGTAGATAGAAATGGCTGTCCTGATATAATTTTAACGAAAAAAATATTACTCCACAAGTCTTTTCAAAATTATTTATTTTTGATTATTTACCATTTAATTTTAACCAGAAATCGCTTCTTTTATTTTTGTCGCATAAATTACCACTTAAATACAAGTTGCAATAAAAATAATAGGACACTATATCAGGGTCGTTATTATTAAATTTGGCGCCCTGGGCTTTAAACCAATTAGCGCCCTAGAGCCTAGACATTCAAATTCTTAAATATAATTTTTTAATGTTTTATTGCAGGTTTAAATAAAGATATTTTGTAAAATAAAGTTCCCGTTAACCTACATTTAATTTTTAGTTAAAATACACGAAGCTTAAGGATAAAAAGAATAGTGATGAAAATCCCTGATAATTTTATGATAAGAAATAAAAAAGGAATAGCACTATATTAATTTATAATAATAAAAATATTGTAATAAACATCAAAAAATATAAAAAAAATCATCCACATATAACTATACTAATTATAATAATTATTGTAATAAATTGAATTGATGTATTAAATAATAAAATTCTTTCTCGCTTTAGTTAGAACAAATTCATTTCAATGACTACACAGGTTTACAACAAAAATATCCTGACCATTTGACCGGACCATGGTATTCCTAGGTACTTTGGCACCCTTAATCCGAATCCGGATTTCCTGCCAAGACGTTGAATTTTAACGATGCATTTGATGTAAGTTAATGACGGTTGACCCGGCACTGATACGAGTGACCCTAGAACTTAGCGTAAACATTGAGGTAAAGCTACGTGTGCTTCCCAGAGCTGGCCCAGGGTAGCGATAGTGGCCCCGGGGGTCCGAACTCGCCATTTTCGATTTTCCTGCCAAAATGTTTAATTTTGACGATGCATTTGCAGTTAATGACGGTCGACACAGCACAGCATCCATTGACCCTAGAACCTTGCCTGAACATTGAGGTAAAGCTGCGGGTGCTACCCAGGGATGACCCAAGGGCCACAAATTTTGAAGACGGATATGCGTTCTTGCTTGCGGATAAATCCAAGTAGGACATTTTAACTGAGCTAGAAAGTTCATGGAAAAGCTGTATATAGTTTTACTATTAGTGCCGGGTCGACTATTATAAACTTACAGTAAATGCATCGACAAAATTTAACGTCTTGGCAGGGAAATCCAAATTTGCCAGTTAGAACGCCCATGGCGCCTTTCTTCCCTCTTGATCGGCCCTGTACTGGTCCTGGGCGAGAGACAAAGCTTTTTCCTAATGTCCCAAAAGTACTTAAGAGCTATACATGTACCCGTCAAGGTAATAGGTTGCTTGAGAAGTTGTACCAGGGCCGCTTTCAAAAATGTCACTATTTTGACCTCTAAATGACCTTAAAATCTCGTTTTCCTGACGTGATGGCGAAAAACTGACCCCGGATTAGAATTCAGGGCGCCGAAATATCTAGGAATACCCAAGGGCGTCGATAATATTTTTTTCTGGGAGGGGTAATTTTAGTATCGGAAAAAACAACTCTGAACACAAACCTGACAAAATATGTTACATAAACTGTTATTGGCTGGAAGATAATCCTGTTGTTATTGAGTCAAAATCATGGTCAAAGTATTTATTGATGCTAATATGTACATTTATAATGTTTGCACATTCGACTGCGGGAAAATATATTTGCCGACGACGTGGTAGGTGGGGTTTGGGGGAGTACTTACCCCCATTACCCCCCCCCTTATCGACTCCCTTGGGAATACCATGGTCCGGTCAAATAGCATTTAAGCGCTTTCTTTTATTTAAAGAAATTCTTTTTTAAAATTAATATTTTATTTTAATATGGTTTTTTACAAAGAATTTAAATTAAAAATTTCTTATCTTTACGTTCGTTTCGTCCCTGGGCTGTAGCCCAAACAGCTTATAGGGCTAGTATGGCCCTGCACTTTATACGTTTTTACAAAGAATGTTAAAAATAACCACCAACCATGTATATATGGTCCCTCTTATTGTTTTCGTCGAAACCAAAATTTACTAAAATTTATAAATGCTGTCACATCCCTTAATTATTTGATTTCGTAATTATTCAAATATTTAAACCGTTGTATTATACGATGATATCAAAAAAGCCAACTTTAGAAATATCGCGATGGCCATATTTTAAAGTGGGCCGAAGCACCCTATGTATAAACCTTATTTGCGGATTTAGAGAAAAAGAGACTTTTTTTAGTAATATTGTCAAAACAATTTAAATAAACTGTGAAAAGAATTTTCATGCTGGCTACCAGGTAAAAAATGTTATTGTCTACCTTGCGGTCCCTATACAAGACGTCTCTAACTTAAATTATTTATTTATTCATTTTATTTATTTATTTATTAATTTCACGGGCATTGCCCAATCTTTACAAAGGTAAAAAAAATATAAAAAACTAAATTGTACATATCATAATCACACAATAATACATTATTACAATCAGTTGCATTGGGGAAGTCAAAAATTAATAAAAAATTAATAATGCCTAAGATTGTTTCTAAGAAAGCTCTCAAATACATGAAACAGATCTATATTTAGCTCATTTAAACTTCTCATGATTCTATCAATCGCCCTATTCTGTCCATAATTTGTTCTATGGGTTTGAATATTAAATATTCTTTTGACTCTAGGGGATCTTTTGGCAATATGAAAGTTCATTTGAGACAGAATTTGTGGGCAATCAACCAAACCATGAAGAAGTCTGTGAGCAGTCATGATATCAGTTTTCCTTCTTTTTGAGGCAAAACTGTCAATATTTAAATTGCTTTGTAGAGCGTTAAAATCAATCTCTGTAGATGAGATGCAACATACCTAAGAAGCACAGCAGTACAATACTCCAAATGTGGCCTGACCAGGGAAACATAAAAAATCCTTATAGTAATAATGTTTTTAAAATCCTTGGTATTTCTTTTAACGAAACCAAGCATTCTGCTTGCTTTACTGCAACAAGACTGAATATGCTGTACAAAAAATAGTTTACTGGCGAACAGTACACCCAGATCCCTAATTATATGTACCTTATCAATAGCCCTACCATCAAAAGAGAACTCACTGGGCACCATACCCATAGCTCTGCCAAACTGTATATATTTACATTTCTGGACATTTAATTTTAAATCGTTTCGGATGCACCAAATATGGAAGCAATCTAAATCTTGTTGAAATAAAGCATAATGATCAGGACACGAATTGGCTTTATAAATCTTAAGGATATCCGCATAAAGGACAAATTTAAAATGGTAAAAGCAATCGAATACGTCAATAATAAAGAAATTAAACAGTATTGGAGCAAGGTAAGCTCCTTAAGGAACACCTGAAGGAACTTTGATAATTCTAGATAGATGATTATTTAGCTTAACAACCTGCTCTCTTTCCCTCAGATATGATCTGATCCATTTCAGAAAGAAATTATATTGAATAAACAAAACATTTTTTTATGGTTGGTAATATTTTTCAGATATGGACTGTTAGGAGCTAGTGGTTGTGGTAAAACAACCCTACTTAGTTGTATAGTAGGAAGAAAAAGTATACAATCCGGAGAAGTATGGGTATTAGGTGGTACACCCGGAGAAAAAGGCAGTGGCGTACCCGGGCCAAGAGTTGGGTATATGCCACAGGTAATTAAAGTGTTTTAAGAGATTTTAGCTTTTTTATATCTAAAAGAGAAACTGGATAATCAAATAAGATTTTACTTAATAACCACTAGAAACTTAATAAAAAATTATACTAATTGGAAAATATTTCATTGCATATTTAAAGTTTTTCGATAGGTTATACCCTGCCTATTTACAATTATGAATGAACCAATAAATATGCTTTTAGGATATTGCTCTAGTAGCAGAATTTACGGTAAAAGATGCTGTCTTCTATTTTGGACGAATCTTGAATTTAGATGAGAAACTTATAAATGAACGGTTTAAGAAACTCTCAAAGTTATTAGAGTTACCACCTGATACCAGGTTTGTAAAGATATTAAGAAATTACTTACTTAAGAAATTGTTTAAATAAAAGTTGCCAAATAAAGCAGTTATTAATTAATAGTTATTAATAATATGACCACTATTTTATTGTTTTTATAAACGTGTGCCGTTTTAATAAACAAAATTTTCACAAATTAAAAATATTGTAAGAATTATTTACCACTGACCAACTTAAAAATCACACTAAAAACCGGTTAAGATTACAAAAACTAGGCATAGCATTGTAGTCTAGGAAACGAAGCTGAAAAAAGTGCAAAAACCTTGCAATTTTTTCAAAATGCATTGATTTGCATAAAAATTTGGGATTAAGCTTAGCTTACCCTCCTTTTTAAAATCTATATTATGCCGAGGCGACGGGCGCTCTTTATTTTTTAGGGGTAAAAACTACCTGTATTGCTAAAATCTATAAACCTATACATAAAAGCTCAAAATGAGTAAAATTTGACTTCAATAAGTTAAAAATGTGGTATTTTGTTTCTTTAAAGCATTATTTAAAATATTTCAGCCCTTAAACTACCCCTTATTGCAAAAACCTTCAACACTTTTATATTAAAGCTTAAGTCACATAAAATTAGGCTCAAATAAGTCAAAAAATAAGTATTTAATTCTTTGAAACACTATTTAATGTATTTCAACCCTTGAAAAACAACCCTTATTATGATTTAATAAATAAAAATTGTTAACTCTAGAAAAATTAACATATTGTCACAGAGTTGTGATTAAAAAATGTGACTGCTCAAAAGTATTACCTATTTAATACTGTAATTTTTTAATACTCAAAACTTCACCATTTACAATATTAAAATGTAAAAATTGTACAAAACCGCGGTTTTTTAAAAAATGCATCGAATCGCATAAACAGTTGGAATTAAGTTCGACTTACCCTTAAAGTGCGCGCTTTTTTATTTTTTAGGGAGTAAAAACTACTCCCTATTACTAAAACCTTTAAAACTTACTTCACTTTTATATTTAAGCTTAAAAATCAAGTAAAACTTGGCTTAAATAAGTTGAATAATAAATTTTGAATTTTTAAAATATTAGTTGAAGTATTTCAACCCTTATAAGCAACTCCTATTATGGATTAATGAAAATATTATATTTAATGGGTAAAATAAAAAATACGTACAATAACAATAAAAATGTATTAAAATAAAAAAATATTTACAAAAAAATGTATTTAAAATTTTTAAATTATGGATTGTCGTTTGGAAAAATTAGTTTTTAAGAATAATTCCTTCCATTTTTGTGATAAAAAGTTTTTAAAAGACCGTTTTGTTGTTTTTTTAGACGCTTTAAGCTCCTGAATATTAAAACTGTTTAAAACCCTTACTTTTTTAAAGGGGTGAGTTTAAAGGGCTAAAACAAGGTAGTGCTCGTCTATACACACGCGTTTTAAACGTTTATATCTTACCTAATTTTCGTCATGCAGTAAATTAAAAAAGAGCAAAATATTTGTAATTCAAAAAGCTACAAGGTATCAAACCTTAGTAATTTTTGATTATCTCCCTTAGTTTGTGACTTATTTTGAAGAAAAGGTTTTTTTTTAATTAAAATTCTGAAATTTGATTTCTACTTGCAACTTTATGTTTTTTAAAATTAGGCAATTTAAATCGGTTAACATTTTTGAATGTAATAACGAAACATGGATAAAGAGAATTGAAAAAGGGCTATGACACATTTTAATTAGGGTGGTAATTAGGGAGTTGTTTCGAAGATTTTTGCACACTTTTGATCTAACCTTATTTTATTCATAACTCTCTCAATTTTTATGATACATACAATTTAAAAAAAAGATCTTTGCAAATGCTCCAAAAAAGTTATTATTACTTTTCCTCGAAAAATACGTAGATTTTGCATTATTTCCCTTGAAATTCTGAAATTTTGTGTTTGATGAATAACAGCTAACCTTTAACAAACCACAACTTGGTTTGTATTGGTCCTACAGCAATAAAAAAAAACATTTGGTGTGGTTTTTTTAAAAGCTACATTTTTTTTATTTACAGTTTTTTTGAAAAAAATGCATACTTATCGAGTTATTTGCAAAAAACCGATTAAAAGCGTCGATTTTATCGACGAAAAACTCCGACTTACGATCGCGAATACCTCGAAAAGTATGCATTTTTCAAAAAAAATGCCTGAAACATTTTTTGCTTAAAAATCATTTTTCTATCGATTTATGTGGTCAAAATTTAAAAAAACTCCACACCCGAGATGGTTTGGCAACCACCCCCAGGGTAAAAGCGCCCTTCGGCATTATATAGATTTTGGTCCTTGGACTATTCCGTACCTACTATCAGAATTTCAAGTCATTCTATGCATTTTGAAAAAAAACTGCGAGGCAAATGGTTGGTTTCCTGGACTATTGGTAGTAAACAAAAACTTGTATGTTTTTACAAAGCAGTGGTCAAAAAAATTAACAAATTAGGTTTGTATTTAAGTGTTTAACTTTTAAATTTTTTAATTAAATTGTTAATTACTAGTTTATTTGGCAAATATAATAAAAATAACTTATGCTTAATTGACTTATCTTTATAAGTTTTACAAGATGTGAAAATTATTGACTTAATTTTGAGAACACCCTGTATTTTCAAGTCAGAATCATACCATTCCATGTTGATTTTTTTTAAAACTAAGATGTTGTTATCAAATTAGCATATATTTATTGCGCAGCCAAAGATAATTCTTAAATTCTGATAACCCGAAACTAGCTTTAAATAAACGATTTATACCGGGTGTTCAACAAATGCACGGCCAATTTTCCTCATTGAAAAATATATTTTTTAAAGTTTCTATAAATATTATTATTTTAAATTTTTAGATTTTTAAAAAACTGTAGTGGTGGTCAACAACGAAGAGTATCGTTTGCAGCAGCCATGGTTCATATGCCAGAGTTACTTATTTTAGATGAACCCACAGTTGGTGTTGATCCTGTATTAAGAGATAAGTTAGTACCAAATGCTGCCTAAAAAATAAGGTATCCTATATTTGGCAGTCAATAGGGATAAAAATAAATTTTTTATTCATTCATGCGGGATTTTCAATAAATTATTTTATCAGTTGTAATTAAAAATCTTGGTAATTTTTTTTTAAATACAATTTATATTTTTCAAGCCCTTGAAAAATTTTGTTACCATACACCCATGGCTCAAAAAGATTGCATTTTACCATTTGTTTATTTTACATTTTTTTAATATTTTTTATTTGCTTTAAAATTTCATTTGTAAAATTTATTTATAATTAAATAAAAACAAAGTTATATTTTGTAAACATAAAATTTAACTTTTTATTACGTTAAACCCGCTTTCATTATTGATTCCCTAAATTAAAAAAAATAAGTTTGAAGATATCAAACTAAATTTTTATATTCTTATATTTATAATATTAAAGAGCTTATGCTTTTGATTAATATGTATTAAATACTTATCGAAAGCCTAATTTTATCACCTTCAGTCATAAAAAATTACGAATAATAATGACAGACATATTAAAAGGGGCACTTTATAATGTACTCTTTAATTTTAGAATATGGAATTATTTGGTAGAAATAGTCCAAACTGAAAAAACCGCTGTGATAATCACTACCCATTATATAGAGGAAGCCAGACAAGCGAACAAGGTAAGAAAAAATGCAATTTAAATTTTTTGATAGGTAAATACGTGTTTTATTTAAAATAATATTGTTCGCCCTTTTTGATAACCTTAAAATACATTTATTTTATGTTTAAATAAAGATTAAATCAAAATATTTAACACCGTATTACGAAAAAAAATCATTAATGTTTTGAAATTTAAGTTCGGTTAGTTTTATTATTACTAAAATAATAAAGTTTGCCTCTTTTAAAATCCTTTAACAATATTTGTTGCATGTTTTATCTTTTAAGAGTAAATGAAAATATGTAACATCATAGGACGGAACTACTGTATGCGTAACTCTTATTTTTCCCTCCAAAATACTATACTTTTTAATCTTATAATAATTACCTGCCTTTTACTTTACTTCTGACATCCACAGTAGTTTTAGTATTTAGACTTGGTGTCCTTAAATAAAAAAACAGCTCATTATTTTAAAAATTATTGCCATAATTGTGCCGAAATTGTACACAATAATTATATTATGTTTTACACGTTTATTAATTAATAAGTAAAATTTCAACAACACAATTTCTGAAAATGTCCTAAATTTAAACCTAGGAAATTAAGAAAATACGTGAGAATCGACGCAAAACAATTTCCGGGGTCTGTAATGTCGGTTTAGTCCAAGAACATTCTTAATTAAATCAAATAGTTTCCCCATTCATCAAATTTGTCTAATATTTTTATTTACTTTAAGAATTTCGTATTCTGAATACATCAGTTGTGAAAAACAATAAACCTATTTAATAATTTTAAGAAAAAATGTCCTAAAACATTTAAGATTTAAAGAAAATGAATGATTTTTCATATATTTATGTCCTTATTCAAACTAACATAATATCGATTATTGATATTTTTTCTCCTTAAATTAAAAAGCTAATGTACCCTTTCAGTTTTTTAGCCACTTTTAGTCCATAAGTATAAAAGTAAAAAACAACCCACTGTAACAACTTTAATGTCCTTAAGGAATTTGGGGTAAAATATAAATGTAGTCTCGTTTAATTTCAATTTAAAAAATGTGGTGTGTGCTGGGTGTCAGACTAAGATTTTCTGGCGTATTTTTTCGCTAAACACAAATCTGAAGTCAAAATTGGGCGTCAAACAGCAAAAAATCGAGAAAAGGCGTAATTTCAGCTATTAAATTTAAAATATCAATATCTCAAAAACTATAAAAGATACACGAAAATTTATAGGACATAAACTATGTATTTTTATAAGACCTTTAATTAAGGTTATTTAATCTTTTTCTCTAAATGCAATATTTTTCGAGTAATAATCAAAACACCAAAAAAAATTGAGTTTTTTTTTTAATTTTTGAATTTTTTTTTGCAAATTTTGAGTGACTTGTGACTCAAATAAACAAAATAAATGATTTATAATAAAAAAGCAAAAATCACATTATTAAAAAAAACCTATTTTGGACTGAAATTTTTTGTCAAAAATATATTTTTGTTTATATCTCCTTTATTATTTATTTTATTAAACATATTTATATAACTTTTTATATAGACAATTTAAAAAACTCTATTTTTTGTTTTATAAATTTTTTGTATCTCTTATATTTTATATAGTTGTACTCCAAACATTCCTTGGTAGCAAGTTTCTGCCGGTAAATGTACCAATCAGTTTTTTGGGTTTTTCTCAATTTTTTTGCTGCTTGGCCCGCAATTTTGACTTCAAATTCGTGTTTAGCAGAAAAAATACGCCAGAATATCTTAGTCCCACTAATTTAAATTGCTGGAATAAAAAAACAGTAATTATTTAAATTATTTTATTAATTTGAATAATGCAAATGTGACAAAAAAATGTTTATGTCGGCATCAAACACTGAAACAGCCTTATCATTATAGTGTTTGTCTAACTATTTAGTTAGGTCAAAAATGTATATATCTCCGTTAGTTACTATAATGTCTAAATCCGTTTTAGCAAAACAGCGTAATAATCATTTTTATTTCAGTGTTTGCCTGGGCATTACATGTAATGACTGAATAGCTAGTTTCTGTTGGTCGAATAAGGTTTTTACGCTAACATATGTATTTAAGATCCGAATAAGAGGCGACCCTTACCATCTGCGAACCGGATGAAAATTTAAACATTTTTTTTTAATTTTTGATACTCCCTGTATAATGTTAATTCCTATTTTTTTTATTTTACCTGACAGTAGTAATATACCACTAAATTTGTTTTTCTTTAATTACATAAAAAAATAAAATTTCCTTATTTCAAATTTTTAAAATCCCAAACAGCTTTATTTATGAAATTAAAGAGAAAAATAGTGGTATTTAGTATTGTCATGTAGAATAATTGCAATTGCCATTATACAGGGAGTATTAAACATTTAATTTTTTTAATATCGTAGCTTTGACCATAATTGTTTAGGTAATCTATTTGCAATATATTTGTTTACATCCTATATTTGATAAAAATTATTTTCATCTGGTTGGCATATACTATAATACTATTATTGTTTACCTTTTTCAAAAATAATCTGGGAGAAGGACAACAAAAATCCAAAAAACTATTAATTAAACAATAATTCAATTTACAACCTTTGAATAAATTTAAATACATATTTGGCTTATATGGAAATAAATTTCGGTTTCTTATAAAGTAGTAGAAATGGATGCCATTATTTTTGTAAAGAATATTTCAATATGATATTCTTAATAACTAAAATTTATTTGATAAATCTTAAAACATATATGGCTCTAAATATAAGATCTATTTTTGTTGGGCTATGTAGACTTTTATGTTTTGCTGTATTTACTTTTACTTTACTAATAGATTTAATTAAAATAAAAATCAAATATATAATTAAATGAATTATTTTATTTATTCGAATCTAATTATTAATTTATTTTATCAAGCAAATTTAATATTGAATTTATGCTAATTTAAACTTCTTAGGTAACGCTTTTTTCTAGCAAACAGGTAAATTTACTGACCAGCAGGTTTCCATTACCCTTGGAACCTCTATACTAAAGCACTAAATGCGTTTTCAATGTAAATAGTTCGTACGACATAAAAGTAATCAAGCCGCATCCGCATATCTTAAATTAAAAAATGTAATGTTTTAAAACAAGTTTGGAATGGAAGCCACATTAGGTCGTTACAACTTATTGATTTTTTAAAACAGGAAAAAAAACTTAAAGAAAGGGCAATTTTTTATTGGGTGTGGTGTTTAGAAATTATTTAAATTATTTAATGAAGCAAATAAAAGATAAATTTAACCAATAATTACACTCATGGACAAAAATATCGAATAATCTTGAAATTTTCAAAAAGACGCAATGCTAATTGTATGTACCAAAAATATTTATATTACCACTTAGAAATTAACAAACGAGGTGAGTAAAATGTAAAGTGTTAAAAAAGGAGAATCTTACAGTTTTGTACCATTACAACATTTGTTGTATTACTGTTTAATCCCACACTTTGTATAAAATTTTAGAAAAAGAAAGCAGTAATAAATTAAATGGCCGTTATTGATTTAAAAATGTGTAACACTCTGTGGGGTTTATCAGTAACACAGCAAATGTTGAAATGATACACAACCGTAAGATTGTTCTTTTTTAACACTTTACATTTTACCCCGTTTGATCATTTCTAAGTGGTAATATAAATATTTTTGGTACAGAAAATAAGCATTACGTCTTATGCAAATTTCAAGATTATTGGATATTTTTGTCCATGAGCATAGTAAATACTAAATTAACATCATTTATTGTAGATTATTTAATAGTGTCTTTCGGTTTAATAATAGTATTTGCAAGTAAATGTGTTTTACATTGATATATGCAGTGTGTTTCAAATCTTGTAGGATTTTAGGGATCAGGCATGAGACCTACATCAAATACAGGGTGTCCCAAAAGTCACTAAGTGATTTAAAAAGCCTATAATTTTTAAAATATTTTTTATTAAAAAAACACAAAGGTAATATATTTTTGCAAAATTATTTGGCCATTTTTTTTAAATATATTTTTTTAAATCCCCCCTTTTGCAGCTTCACAGAGTCTAGCTCAAGAAATTCGAGTAGTCCGTACCCAGCACGTTCTTTTGATTTGACAGCCCCATACTGTATTCTGTGAGGTCATCTCAAGAAACGAAGCTATGTTAAAAAACCGAGAATCCTTAACCAACTGAACGTGAATATTCAACAAGAAATAAGGCTTTTAAATAAACACATTCTAGCACCCGTCATGTAAAATTTACTAAAAAGAGCTAAACTGTGTGAAACAGCAAACGGGGTCATTTAAAAAATTTAATTTTTAAAAGTAGCCTTAATAAATCTGCATAAAATATATTACCTTTGTGTTAATATTTTTTTTTTAAATAAAAAATGTTTTAAAAATTATAGGCTTTTTAAACATAGCGACTTTTGGAACACTATGTATATACCAGATGCTATTGACCTCAATGATAACACTTTGGTAAAAAAAAATTTACTGTGGAATTTGCGAAAAACCTTTTTTTTGGAAATTTCCCTACAAAGAAAATCTAAATTTCAAAAGCAAATCCTCTATTTAATTTTTAATATTGAATTTGACCAAACTTTATTGTCAAATTAGAAATTTTGCAAAATTATTTATATTTTTCTAAAAAAGATAGGTAGTTAAAAAATGTTCATTCATCAACAATTTTTTCATGCAAATATTTTTTTAATTTTATGGAGATTGCAGATATATTATGTTAGCGAAATTTGGGATTTGACGATAAAATTTGCTCAAATTCACGAAAAAAAAAACTTTTTTCGCAAACTTCCAAATGGCATTAGGCATATATTTGGTGTGGGTCCCATATCCCACTATTTAGATAAAAAAATAAAAATTCTAGATACGGCTTTGGGCCAAATAAATCAACAATGGGTAGGTTCCGTTTGGACACATAGCAAAAAAAATATTTCATACTGTACCTTAATATACTACATTACGTTGTCAGGTTGAGTCCGGGAAAAGATACATTACATCACTAGGCCAGTAAAGTAACTTTACCGGACTGAAACTGTAATTTAGTATTTTTACTAACACAGGGTTAATCCTGAACAATTTTTATTATGCAATTTACAATAAAATTACTAATAAACGTTAACGGTAATACTGCAGTTTAAATTTTTTGAAATATTTATAGGGGGCAGGTACATCTTCTGATTTACTACTATTGGCTTATTTTGGCAATAATGACATCTTTATATTATCCGAATATTCACACTTTTATTTACTTATTAAAAAAACAATAAAACAGTATGAAATAAAACGTTGTACGATATACAGCCGTAAAATGTCATTAAAGTACTCGTCTAGAAATTCCGGTCTCGGCTCTTCCGTCGCCTTGTCCGTAAACATCTAGACTTGCACATTAATAGACCATTTCCCGGCCTTTTAACGTAAATTACCATATGCTCTATTAGGTCGTTATGAAGAAAAAAATTTAAAAAAATTGATATTTGTATTATTTTAAATCGCACTGTACTTTAGCGACCTAATTTTATTAGTTTTGATATTAATATTTAAAAACTAACTGAATTAGGGTCTTTTCTATCCTGTGATTTATAAGCTTTACAGGCATTTGTAAGTATAAAGTATATATGTTAAATTACAAAAAAAAAACATAGAAAAAAGCAAATAATATTTTTTCCTTTGCTATTTGTGAAGACTGCATATAAAATTTGTTTGTACAGTACGTTTCCCAATATTCGTTGGTTTCTCGTTTTACCTGCTACTGTTAGTCGTAAAACTTAATATACTTTGGGTACCCGCATGTAGGTCCGGACTTAAAATTTTCTTTATTTTTATTATTGCACCTACTTTTTGGTATATTATGTAGGTTATAGGCAAATTGCAGGTGTTGAATATTAAGCAGAGTCTTTTTGTCTTAGTTCATCAGTCGTTTGGAGTTTGTCAAGGTTTTTTTGTGTGTGTTATTGAGCATCCAAAATAGCTAACCTAAACTATTAATTTTAGTAGGTAATCAGGGCCTGTACCCTTTCAAAAGGTACGGTGCCTACACAATAGATATTTGTCAGGCAACCTATTTATGATTGGGTTTTCCACCGAGGGTTGAAATTTAAATTTTATTGCGGTCAAGAAATCAACGAATTATTGTGAAACGTACCACAGAAAAGATATTTTGAGCGGTGAATTGCACCATATCTAAAACAATTTATTTCCGAGATAATTTGCAATTCTTTAAATAAGATGTGTTTAAATTTACATTGGTATATTAGGGTGTTTTTTATGGATTGTATTCGCAACAACTACTAACCCTTAAAAATATATTAAAACTGATTTACTAAAAACCTATGATGTCATTTTTACTTTTAGATTGGTTTAATGCGTGGCGGAAAACTTCTGGCCGAAGAATCACCGGAAAGGTTATTAAGTCTGTTCCAAACAGAGACATTAGAGGAAGCATTTTTAATTTTAAGCAGAAACCAGGAAGAGGGGAGAATAAATAGTGTACTTGATGCTGTAAATCGGCAAAATGGCAATGCAACGCTGGAACCTGCTTCATCGACAACTTCCGTTGCCACTTTCGATGTGGCTTACGGATCAAAAGACGTAAATATTTTTTATAAACATTTAAAATATTTTAGTCTATAAAAATAAAGAAGAAATCTAAAATATTAATAAAAAATAAATTTAAATAGGCAGAACCGCGGATTATTTTGAGAAAACGAGGAGCAAATAAATTTATAATAGGGTAATAAAATAGCCTAAAAAGGATCTAAAAATATGGACCTACAAGGGATCCAAAATGTATGTGTGGTTCTGCTAGTTTATCGGCCGAGTGATAATCGCGTTGTTAAATTTAGCAATGGACTTAGCAGTTTAGAATGTTTAACAAAACGTCATTGTCAGTGTTATTCAATGATTTTAGTAGGCAACCTGTCAAAATCTGACATTTTGTTAAACATTCTAAGCCGTTGTTAACTTAGCAATTGTTAAAAGTTAACAACGGTTTAGAATATTTAACAAAATGTCAGATTTTAACAGGTTACCTACTAAAATCATTGAATAACAATGACAATGACGTTTTGTTAAACATTCTAAACTGCTAAGTCCATTGCTAAATTTAACAACGCGATCATCACTCGGCCGTAGTAATATAAATATATCTTCTGGATGCTATAAAATGGCACCTTCGTTAAAATTATTGGTAAGAAAATTTTAAAAAATATAGGAAATATAAATGGAAATGTTAAAAATCTAAAACACATAACTTGATAAAAAAAGTTGCTAGTTTAAATAAATAGAAGTAAAAAAGAGCATATCGTTTTGCTTATTACGTTTTAGAATGCCATTTTTTTAAACAAAACTATCTAGAATTATTAGGATAATCAAAAATGGTACAGTGTGTATATTATAATAACAAAATAGTGTGGCTTTTCGTTTTTTGTTCGGATTCACTCTATATAACACAATAGGTGCCTACTTTGCGTTTTTAAGTAACATAAATTATAAATAACTTAATTCTAAACTTAAGACAAGAAGGGCCGTTCTTATCAATTTTAGCGCCTTAAGGCCTAGGCATTGAACTTCTTAAATATGATTTTTTAATATTTCATTGCAGTTATAAATAAAAATATTTTGCTAAATAAAGTTTTCGTTAACCTACATTTCATTTTTAGTTAAAATACACGGAACCTAAGGATAACCAGAATAGTGATGGCAATCCCTAATAATTTTTTATAATAGGAAATAAAAAAGAACTAGCAATATATTAATTTTTTCTTATGTCAATAAATTCAATTTTATTTGCTCTACAATACAGGATGATTTCTAAGTTGACGCTTTTTTTTAACTGTATATAGTACTCATTAAAATAAAAAACTTTTTTAAATACCTTTTTTTAAAATACTAAAAAATAAGGAACTTTCATTCATTTAGGGTGTCGAATACGGTCCTGCCTTAAGTAAGTTGTCACCGCCCAATAAGCCTTCGGGCTGTGGTGCTTGGACACGTTGAATGTGATTTTCCCGCAATGTTGTCCACACTTTTTTTGGCATAAACCGACGTGACTTGCAATCACTCGAGTACTTGGGTCCAGAATGAGCCCGCAAGGGAAACCGTCGCGCGTACAATCCCGAAGCAGCGGTCGCAGATTAACAACACTCTCCATAAATGGGGAACATATCCACATATTCATTGTTTTTGAATTGTGCCATTTTCGCGATTTAACAATGATTTAGTATTAAAATTAACCCTCGCCTCGTCCGGTAAAAGCAATGCGATTGAGTCATAATGCGTAATTAACAAGACAAAAAACAAACGTCAATAAGAAATAAACTATCTTTTTATATCCAGGCCCGCATTGGAAACACTTTTAAATAAATTTATGCAGCTTTGTCATTTTTGGGTTTTTGAAAAAAAAAATTTAAAAAGTTGCCTATTTTAACGAGTTTTATATACAGTTAGAAAAAGCCTCCAAATATAACTATACTAATTATAACAATTAATATCATAAATTAAATTGATGTATTAATTAATAAATTTCTTTCTCGCTTTAGCTTAAGCAAATTCATTGATTATTGAATTTACATCTATTCTTTCTAAACAATCAGATTCTATAGAATTCTAGATTCTATGAAATTCTATGAAATAACGAATTTTTTCAAAGGCGGGACAAATAATTACAGAACGTCAAAATAGAATAAATTCGAAGAATGCAAGCAAAAAAAACATTTAACTTTTTTGTAAGCACTTAGAGTTTCCGTTTTTTTGCTATTCTTTGTGTCATTTCTAATCAATTATTTTTATGTTTATTTTTGCCAGCTTTACTTTCTTTGGTTAATTTGTTTGTTTTTGTTCCGCTTTTTTCCTCTATATTATGTTTATAAAAATAAATAAATAAAATAAAAATATTGGAACTTTTATTATAAAATAGCAACCTTTAAAATTTATTAACTTTAAATTTAATAACAACTTTAATTACATTTATTAGCTTTTACTATCGAATAAACCCAAAATAATCTCCTATAAACCCCAATAAAAACTATTTTTGGGTTAAGCAGCGACTTAAGTCGCCGCTAAAAGAAGCGGCGACTTATAATTTACCGTCCCCGATATAGCGGTGACTTAAAAAAAATCTCCGTTAATCTCATCTCTAATATGCATGAAAAGCGCGCGCGAGCCACGAACGCTACCTTACTCAGCGGTTTTGCTCCGGATGTGCATGCATTATTTCCTGAATTTATTAATTGAGATATGGAGATTAAAGCATATTTAAAAATTCCTCATCTTCACGTACATGGCGCTTCTTAAGTTACGGCGCCCCTGGGCTGTAGCCCAAACAGCCCATAGGGTTAGTATGGCCCTAAAGACATGTTTCGGAAAATAATATATTTATAATTCTTAAGCAAGAATGTTCTTCCACTCCCTAAAAATATTATTTTCTTATCAGTGGTAACGTATAAAACAAGTCAGTTAAAAACCCTTTCAATTCTTAAAATTTAATATTTTAGGAGCTAACAAAAGAGAAAAAAAAGACTAAAATAAAGAAAGATAAAACAAGCATAGAGGCACACAGAATAAGAGCATTGTTGGATAAAAATTGGAAACAATTTTATAGAAATATAACGTAAGTGATTATTTACGTAAATATACTAAAAATGATAATTTTATATGGAAAAAGTTGGTATTATTTCACCGCTGTAAGTTAAACACGGCTAGGTCATAGTTCGATGGCAAACAATTCTTTATTAATAAATCAGTCAGATTCAATAATGGAAAACACTATAATGATGCCCATAGAAAAATCATCTTTTAACTTTATTCTTATTCGAAACTTATCTACACCAAAAGAATTAATTCTTATTTACTAATAATTTAAATAAATATACATTTTTGTTAAGAAATTATTTACATAAAACCATTGTAATTCTGATGTACAATAAAAATTTTAATATAAATAACTATTTTAGTGGAATTATCTTTTTAATCACATTTCCTCTATTACAAACGTGGTGCTTTTTAAATGGAGTTGGAGGCGACCCCAAAGGACTAAAGTTAGGAATTGTAAATGATGAAACAATGACAACTAAATGTAAGGTTTTACATTTAATGGTACAACGGAAATACATGGATTTAGTGATTGCCACTTTTTTAATATGAGTTGTAGATTTTTAGAGTATTTAGAAGATCCAATGATTCATAAGGTAGGTCGGAAAAATTAACAATTATAAATCAATTATATAATATATATAAAAATGACTATAGAATGCAGTTAAGAGCTATTAACAACCATTATTTAAAACAGTAATTGTCTTAAAAGTTAGGGCTACGTCGATTTTAACCAATTTTGGTATACGGGGTTTTTGGAGGCACTGATCACGAATCTGTACGAATTTTTAGTCGGAAACGTTTCGTTTTCGAGATAACATTAGGGGTGTCGATAGTTTGATAGTTAGAGCTATCAATAGTTTCGACACTATCGCCTATCAGCTATCGATACTATCGATAGTTTAGTAAGTTGGATAAGTTCAACTCTCGTATATATCAATCGCCCTGCTATAATGATGACATGATCAAGTTCTTATTATTATTATTATTTAATAATGACTGTAAATATATAACACCAAACAAGCCATTGTAGGTATTTAATGGTACAACTACAACGTATAAGTCATGGTAGCTACTGGGAGATATAGTCACACAGCGAAGTTTGTCTGCAACTACTTATAGAGCTAAAGAGCAATGATAAATCAGTTTCTCTTCTAGTTGTTAAGTATTTTCTTCTAGAGAATTTTAATTCTCTGACTAACTGAAAATAAAAGCTGTACAAACAACTCTATTTCTCTGGAACATTGATGATAGAAGGGGATTTCAACCTAACAAGAAAAGGGAGTCTTCAGCTACTAGGTAGAGATTTTAATTTTCAACTTAAAAGTCCTGACTTCTGAGGAAGCCTGGAACCCAGTTGGCATGGTACAGAACTCCGGATACGGAGGTACTTCTCGAACTATCGATAGGGGTTTTCCAAGCAATACTCTATCGATGGCTCAATACTATCGATAGTATCGATATTGATATCGACCTTTTTACATCCTTAGATAACATAATTAAACTTAAAAATCAAACTAACCTCATTTTCACTATAAGGTAAATGTAATATGTTCCCAGATTTGGCTTTCGCCTTGTTTCCGGCAATCGTTACACGTAATTCGGTGCTATCTTACAAGCATTCGTTTTTTTTCCAAAAGTGGAAAAATGCCTTTAAGAATATACTCAAATGGTATAAAATATTGACTATTACTAAAATCAAAATACACATTTGACAAAAATTAAACCCATTCAACAATAAAATTTCTCTGTTGAAGTCAGTACAGTTGGAACACCCGTACGATTTTGCTTTTTGTATTTTTTATGTACCTTTTCGTATAACTTTTAGCTAGAAATTATTTATGTTTTGAAAGCTTTGAACACAAATATAGTACCATCTTCTATTTATTTTAAAGCCTTTTAAAGGGTTTTGGGCATATGTTTTGTCTCACACAACTGGAACAAGGCCCTTGAGTTTCTTGGTGAATCCCAGATCGTTGCTCTTGACATATCCAAAGCTTTCGATCAGGTCTGGCATGACGGGCTTCCTAACAAACTTCCTTCTTAGGGTCTTCCACCTAAGTTTTGCTCTTGGCTCTCCAGTTTCCTTTCTAATCGACGTATATCAGTTACTGTAGATGGTCATTTTTCAAGGTTCTACCAAATTAATGCTGGGGTATCCCAGGGCTTAGTGTTGGCACCCACGCTGTTTCTTCTTCACATTAACGATCTTCTCTCTTTAACAATCAACCCCATTCATAGTTTTGCTGACGATAGTACCCTTCACTCTAGTATTCAATTTCTTAAGCCACCATGTAATTCTGATTTGGAAAACAAGCGCAGGTCAATGTAGATATTTCTTTCACAAGACCTCAAACTTATCTTGGATTAGGGCGCAAAAAATCTTGTTCAGTTTAATGCCTCGAAAACACAGTCATGTTCGCTGTCAAGGAAAAAGTCTGCCAATGCTCATTCGTTACGTATGAGCGGCCAAGATTTGCAGAACAAAGAGTCGTTTAATCTTGTCGGCGTTACTTTTGAGAATAACCTCAACTGGGACAAGCACATTACATCCATAGCCTCGGCCGCTTCAAAAAAGCTTGGATTCCTCTTTCGAGCCAGAAAGAATTTCTCTTCTTTCAATCTGTATACTCTGTATGTATCCCAAATCAGACCCTCTTTAGAATATTGTTCTCATGTCTGGGAATGGCGTCCCCTACACACTTAGCATTCTGGTAGCCGTGAAAATACCTATAGAAGAGCCGTTCGTCTTATTAATGATCCTACGCTTACAGAAAGGCTTGTTCTTCTTGCCCACCGTCGAGCTGCAGGGGATCTCTCGCTCTTCTATAGGTATTTGCATGGCTTCTTCTTAGAGGAGTTGGCCAGTATAATTCCTTCTCTGGCGGCTCCCAGCAAAGCAACCGACTTCCCGCTTTCTTCGTTCCTTCATCCCTAGAGTGTCAAGATTATGGAATCTACTGCCCGGAAAAGTTTTTCCTTCTCCTCCCAATCTCCAAATACTTAAGTTCCGTATAAACAAACTTTCTCTCACCACACTTAAGACACCCACGGTACGTTAGTACTTAGGCGTCAGCCTTCGTGGACTGTCCCAAGATAAAAAAAAACATTTTTGCTATTTTTTTTAATTAAAATACCGATTTAAAATTTTACTTTGCATAAAGTTTTACTGATGTGGACTTTTGTGCCCATATTATAAAAAAGGAAATATTTGTTTGTTTTTAATTAATAAACTCTGAAACTACTTAACCGATTTTAATAATTCACCAATAAAAAGTTATTCAAAAGTAACATCGGCTATGTTTTACTAGAGCCACCGTAGCTGTAATTGACAAAATAACGTGACTTATAGTAAATCTTTGTTTTTTTAGTGTATTTTTTAAAGGTTTTCGCAATAAAAAACATATTTCCTATATCTCTTATGATAAGTTAATTTTTTAATAAATACAGATACGCAAAAAATGCAATGAACCCCTCCTACCTCCCTTATTTTTGGTATTTGCCAAAGAAAACAGACACTAACGTTCCTTCTTCTTACCTTATTAGTGTACAAAAGGTGTAGGATAAACATAAAAACAAGTTTTTAATAGGTATTTATAAAATATTGAGTGCCAATTTAGTGTAAAAATCAAGAATTGCAAAAAGGAGGAATAGTAAAACTGAGGTTAGTTTGATTTTCAAGTTTGATGATGGATATCTCAAAAACAAAACGTTTAATCAAAATCGGCGTGGCCGCAACTTTACAGGTAATTACCGTTAAAACAATTATTTATGATATTTAATGTCTTTAAAAAAATAGCTCACCGCCATTTTTATATTCAGTTATGATATTTAGAATTAGCCAGTAAAATAATAATCAATGTTTTATTTTTGTTGTTATCTAAAGGTTAATTAACATTTTCTTAAGTAGCAAGTGCAGGTAAGAAGTGTAAGTGATAAGTGATTAGTAAAATTAACGTGGAAACGTTCACACACATTAGGGCTAATTTACATTTTGTTAAGTACCAAGTGCAGGTAAATAGTAAGTGTTGAGTGATTAGTAAAAGTAACGTGTGTGACCGCTTACATGTTAATTTTACTAATCATTTATCACTTGCCTTTTTTACCGACCTGCACCTGCTATTTAACAAAATGTAAACTGACCTTAAGGATCGCTTCGCCTCATTCGTGCAACTACAGTCACTTTGCGCACTCATTAGGAAAATAACTATTTAAAACATGGATCTGGAAATGCCCCGCTTTTGAGTGACGGTCTGTTAAAGTGTTGGTAATTAAAACGGTTTTTAATAAAAAAATGCAATTTAAATTAAATTTTACAGATTTGTGTTAAGTTTTATGTAGACATTATTTGAAAAATAAAATAATATACGGCTTATAAAGACTATATAGGTTTTTAAGGATAGGAGGTGTCATAAAAACTTTTTTGTGCTACGTTTTTCGGTTAATTTAAGTTAACAGTCAAAAAGAACGAACAATTTTAAATAAAAAAGGTATTATTGTCTCAAAACCATAGATCCCACCCTTTACGAGAAATTGCAGTCCTTTTTTAAGATTTTGTGCGAGTCAAATGGCATTTTTGCAATTATTGTTATTATTTTTCCTATTTCCACAATTTCTTTTGGTAAGTTTAACCATGAAATAAAAAAGGCCTAGTTGTGGTTAGTCTTCAATGTTATCTTATCTTCAATATTAGCGACACCCCACACTTTAACTGCCAGGCCAACTTAGATAAAAAAATTGGGCTTGGTCCTGTGGGCTACAACTTTTCCTTTCTTTATTGCTCGATTTGTGGTATTTTATGTAATATTTATAAAAAAGAATTATGTCTTTTTTGTTAAAAATAGTATGGTCCTACGTCAGAACTAGCAATATTCTCGTCTAAATACATGGCAGACGTGAGTAAGCAAGATACACAGTGCCTAGACCTAGATGCTTATAAAACCTGTGTTTATATATGGTATATATTATGATATATTATACACATGGCAGTTAAAGTGTTTAAACAGAAAACTCTGGTTTAACCAAAGATAACGTGTATAGTTTAGACCTGGACTGTGGACGGTGGAGTATATCGAAATTAGAATGCCTTTTATTTTAACACTGATTTTGTTAACGTTATTTTCATGTCATTCTACAATGATGCAATGTTTTATTGCTAATTTCAATTGTTTTTATTTTTAGATACAATACAAGACATTAGAAGAAGCTACGAATGCAATAAAACACGGAGAAACAATTGGTGTCTTGTACATGGCAGAAAATTTTACCCAGTCATACGAAGATAGGGTAAGTTTTTTATTTAGAAAAAGATTATTATCCTTCTCTTGCACATTTTTACACATTAAAATAAATTTAAGATCCCCAACTTTTAGCAATAAAAAGCTTATTTTTAAAGATAAAAATTTCTATTTTAAAATATACATTTGTTTAAACAGAAATAATGGTATATTTAACATCCTTAAAATTAAAAATAAATTTCAGTGACGTAAAGATCTGTGTTCCCGGTAAAAAAACTATATTGTTGAGTTGCAAACTAAACACTAAATAACAACAAAACTACCATCGGCCTTTGTTATAATTAACGTCACTGAAGTTTAATTGGATAATAAACTTCTAATTAAATGCTGACCTATAATACATTCACTTGATAGAAATTTTGCAAAATCAATGCAACATTTAACCATTAGTTTTACTCGCCACTTAGACCTTTTTCTGTAAACTTCGTGTAGGATTGGTTAGTTGTGATTAGTTGTGGTTAAATACTATAATACAGACACCCGATGAATATTTTGTAGAATCTATGCAAAATGAATTATGTTTTAACTTATACTCCCTTTCTGCTAATCCAAGTTAGATTGGCTAAATTTAAAAAACAGTCATGGGAGATAAATCTCATTGGGATAAAAGTACATGCAGGATCGTTTTTTAATTTTGGTTTGGTTAGTTTAAACGGAACTGAATATTTGCACTGCATGCTCCTATTGCTCCTGGCTTATTCCGGCCCCTTTTTATTGTCGAAGTCTGCTCCTCTATATCAGGTTTAATAAGTTTCCACCAAGATGTTCATGCGGAAGCGGAGTTCGGCTCCATATATTTCCGTACAGTATATGTCTTCTGTACGTCATTGCATTGTTGTTTCCTTCTGTTTCCAGCAAAGTCTGCATGTGGGACCGTTATGTATGCCCATTTCGGCAAGTGTTTTCTCAAAGTCCTAATACTTATCTTAACTGAGTATACCCTAGAAGGAGGAGTTCAGCTGTCAGTTTGGAAGGGTCGCCTAGCATTGCCTTCGCATGTATTTGGCCAGGTGATGTTCGATCCAGATGTTGTTTTAGGGACAATCTGTCCATTATTATTTTTAATCATCTGTTTTGATAGTCCGAGGGCTAGCTCTGCTCTATTAATCTTTCTAGATGAGCCGGCTCTGACTAGTTCATTTGCTTTTTTATTGCCTTCTATTCTCGTGTGTCCAAAGAAGTTCTGTCCTGTTCTTCCAAGCGGCAAATTAATTGTATAGTTTTTGTATAAATTGAGCAATACGTAAGATTTGTATTATTATAAGTAGTTTTTCTGTCACCAATTCAAAACTCTTTTATCAGCATATTGTTTTGAGAGATCTAAAACCCTTTTTCCAACATATTGAAATTTTAGAGAAAAAATATACCAAAGTGACAGTTTTGACTGTCATCTTTTCTGTTCAAAATTTTTATTTATAGTCAAGTTAATGAAGGGACAAAGCTGTAAATAAATCTGTACAGTTTTCCCTTGTGGCGTAATTCTTAGGTATTCGGTTCTGCCAAAATATGCGAATTGGAGAATTTTTGTTTAGACAAAAAAATGAAGATCGCCTTGTAATCTACAAAAATGGTTTTTATAATTTTTTTTCGAAAAATCGATAGTTTTCGAGGTAACGGGACCCAAATGTCTCCTTCCATTACTCGGACAATAATGTACATTTTTTAATCATTTAAAGTTCATCGGAATGGGAAAACCCGTACCTATCATTGCATGTGAGTTTGGGTCCATTCTGATTTTTCTAGAATATTTAAAAAAGCGGTCAAAGTTTTTTTTTACAATATTTTGAAAGTATTTTATTAATTTATTGATATTAAAAAAAAAAGGTTTATTATTAACATTTTTTTTTAATTATACCTTAGCAAGTGTTTAATGATTTCAGAAAATTTCCTTTACATCTTTCTTGCGTTTTGATAAAAACTTGTTTTGCCCATCTGCATTTTTTAGTAAGAAACTACTACTTCCACATCTATGTTATGGATTTTACGACGGGTGTTTTTACGAAAAATATTGGTGTAGCGAAAAAAATAGTAAGGACCATTTGTGTATATTTCAAAGTGATCCCCATTTTTTGTCTAAACAAAAATTCTCTAATTCGCATATTTTGGCAGATATTCGCGAAAAACTCATTTTTGGGACTTGGGGGCCATTTTCAGCGTGTTCCCAATTTGGAATCGTGATAAACTTTTTCTCGCTCGAAAGCATCCGCAAAGACCTAAGAATTGCGCCACAAATAAAAACTGTTCAGATTTATTTACAGTTTTGGGTACTTTCAGGTCTTCAGTTACTGGACTATTACCCATTATTTATATTTTAATAATCTAACTTAGTTTAAAAACTTACCAAGGTGGTCTTAATGTATTTCGGTAATCAGGTATAATTTGCTAACTGTGTTTTTCATAATTAGATAGAAAATGGTAAAGATGCTGAAGAGTGGATGGCAGACTTTGGAGAAATAAAAGCATACTTGGATATGTCAAACAGGCAAACGGGAGCTACTTTAAAATACAAATTATATAATCTTTTCTATGATTTTCAAGAGGAGTTGTTTACAGAATGTAAGTGGCCCAAGAGGCTTGGAAGCTTACCTATTAGACAAACTTTTATGTATGGACACGAAGATGAACCTTATACGGTTTATATGATACCTGGTACTCTTGTAACGTAAGTTAAAAAAATCATTTACTTATTTAACTCCTATATTTTGTATTATATTGTCAAATCGAAAAAGCTGCGAAATCAAAAGTCTGATCAAACGAAGACCGAAAAGTGGGTAATTGTCTCAAAAGTTGCCTACTATCCGATTTTGACCAAATTTGGTATATGAGGTTTTTTTGGGGCGCTGATTACGAATCTGAAAAAATATTTTTTTGGCATCGTTTCATTTTTGAGATATTTATCATCAAAGTTGAAAATCAAACTGACCTTATATATACACTATTCCTCCTTCTTTTTGCAAAGAAGAATTTTTGATTTTTACACTAAATTGGCATACAATATTTTACAAACACCTTTGTAAAAATCATGAATTGTGTAAAAAAGAAGGCGAAATGTAGTGAAAATAAGGTTAATTTGATTTTCAACTTTAATGATGAATATCTCGAAAACAAAACGTTGCCGAAAAAATATTTGTTATTTGTCTCAAAAGTTGCCTCCTTTCCGATTTTAAACAAATTTAGTATATGGGGGTTTTTTGGGGCGCTGATTGCGGCAACGTTTCGTTTTCAAGATTTTCATTATCCAATTTGAAAATCAAACTAACCTTATTTATACTATTCCTCCTTCTTTTTGCACATAATTTTTGGTTTTTATACTAAATTTGCACACAATATTTCACAAACACCTTTTAAAAACTTGTTTTTATATTTATTTTACACCTATTTTCCATTTAATTGCAAACCTTCACTTTCACACGCCGCAACGTAGTCGCAACCATGTATACAGGGATTTTATAAGCAAATATGGCCGCTGCCTTGAACTTGAAAGTTCGCCATTTAATGAAGAAAATGTGAAAAATAAAGAAAAATATAAGGTTTTAAAAGGTGTTTATAAAATATTGTGTGCCACTTTAGTGTAAAAATCAAGAATTGTCTATAAAAAGAAGGGGGAATATAATGAAAATGAGGTTAGTTTTATTTTTAATTTTAATGATGCATATTCCAAAAACGAAGCGTTGCCGAAAAAATATTTTTTTAGATTCGTAACCAGCGCCCCAAAAACTATTGTATATCAAATTTGGTTAAAATCGAAGAGAGGCAACTTTCGAGACAATTACCAAATATTTTTTCAGATTTGTAATCAGCTCCCAAAAAAACCCGTATACCAAATTTGGTCAAAATCGATGAGGATGCAACTTTAAAAATTTGTAAAAGTTGTTTTTATATATTTTTTTATTGTATAAGGGCAGTTTTAAAAAATGGTATTGTCATCGTTGCGTCCAAAATAAAGCATTTAAATTCAGTAAACATACAAATCTAAAAGTATTGTATTTTATAATAGCTCTTTGTATCATATAAGGACGTGTATTACATGGTGCTAAGATAAAATTTAAAAAAATTTCAAAAATTTTTCACTGAAGCAATGAGTTAAATCTTTTACGCAATATTTTCTAAATTAACGTTTTTATTTAGGTATTAAGTATATCGGTTCTGTGTTTAAACAGTAAGACTGGAAATAGGTATTTAAACCTTTTTTATATTTAAAAAAATAATAGATTTAAAAATAATGGTTTAAAAAATTAAAATAAATATCGGACAAGCTTTTGTTGACAGGATCAAACTGTTTTTGGAAAAAATATTAGAATAATAAACTAAATTTACGTTTTGCGCGACTATGAGACGCATATATAATGTCTAGTGTAGCTTTATACTAAGAGCCCTTTTACACATACGAGTATATTGGTGGAATTTATGGAGAAAATGTCACACCTGTTACTTAAGGCTAATTAGACAATTATTATATTTTAACAGTTAACCCTACGAACCTTCACATTATTTGGATTTTTTTCCTTCTGCATAGATAGGCGAACAAAATTAATAGGTGGAAATTTTTGCTCATGTCAGATTTTTTCATTATAATTTTTTTAATAAAATTTGAGTGTTAAGTTTTTACTTATAGTCTTTCTAGTGCTTTTCCGAAGAAACGAATTTTGTGAAAATTTTCCCGATCAGCAGACGAGGGAAAATTTTTCAGAAAAGTGCGTGACTGGGGAAAAATTTCTGGATATTAACTCAAGAACGTAAGGGATCCCGTAAAAAAATTTCACCCTCAAAATTTATTTAAAAAAATATTATTTAAAAAATCTGACATGAGCTGTCAGAAAAAACATTATACTTATTAATCTTGTTTACTTACCTAGGTAGGAGGAAAAAAAATCGAACAATTAGAACTATAATAATTAACCGTTAAAATAAAATTATCTAATTGACTTAAAGCGACAGGTGTGAAATTTCTTTACCGAATCCCCCGCGTTCTTGAATTAATATCCAGAATTGTTTTCCGAAATAACTTAAGCTCTAGAGAGATTTACGGCCGAGTGATGATCGCGTTCTTAAATTTAGCAATGGACTTAGCAGTTTAGAATGTTTAACAAAACGTCATTGTCATTGTTATTCAATGATTTTAGTAGGCAACCTGTTAAAATCTGACATTTTGTTAAACATTCTAAACCGTTGTTAACTTTTAACAATTGCTAAGTTAACAACGGTTTAGAATGTTTAACAAAATGTCAGATTTTGACAGGTTGCCTACAAAAATCATTGAATAACACTGACAATGACGTTTTGTTAAACATTCTAAACTGCTAAGTTCATTGCTAAATTTAACAACGCGATCATCACTCGGCCGTAAGAGTGAAAATTATCTGGGGTAATACCACGAGTGCTTAAAAATTACCGATAATTTTCATGAAAGCTTGTTATTTATAATTCCGCGAGTTCGAAGAACGAGTGGAATTGGTATAACGAGCTTGAATGAAAATTATCTGGTTAATTTTTATGCACGAGCGGTATTTAGGGAGAATATTTCTAGAATGGAGAAATATATACTATTAAAATGGTTTTTTTTGTGATACAATTTTCAATTTCATGCAACATAATTAAAACTATAACTGAAATCGTTTTTTTTTAATTACTTTATCTATTTCTTCATCGTATACATGACCAAATCGACTTATTTTGACTGATTTTGACGTTTCTAATTAACAATACAAACAAACAGGTTCGATTGTTCTGTGTTTGTAAGTAAGTGGAAATACTACGTTGTCTAGGCAACGTGAAATTTCCGCTGAAATTTTTTGATTTTTAACGTGTTTTATGGGGAAATTTATACATGAGTAAAATATTCAACATAATTTTGAATATAATGTTTGGAATAATTCTGGTATGTGTAAAATGGTTCTTAGACCGCCTAAAGGCACTAATTTAGTATACAAAAAAAATATACACAAAGTATATATTTTTAGGATGTTGTTTTTCATGGGAGCAATGATGACATCACAAATAATTATAACAGACAGAAAAGAGGGTGTATGGGATCGATCTATTGTTGCCGGAGTGACATCGCTTGAAATTACTTTAACCCATTTTATTTTACAAGCATCTATAATGGTAATTCAGTCTCTCGAAGTACTGGCGATGGTTTTTGTTATATATCAACATGTTTACGATGGAAACGCTTTAGTAATCTTTTTCATTTCTTATCTGAGCGGCATATGTGGAATGGCTTATGGTAAGAACTATTGTTTAATTTTTCAAAAAAAAATTAAAAGAATTTTGTTAACTTATTTGTGATTTTAAAACTTGAACAGGAAAACAATATATTGCATGAAAAATTGGAAAAATTTAGTAAATACATGTATGTTTTAGGATTCTGGGTATCAGTTATCTGTGAAGATATGTCTCAAGCTAATATTTCTGTCTCCGGTGGATTTTTACCCATGATGTTGTTATGTGGTAAGTCGTACAAAAAATATAGCATGGTCTTTCATGCCGGCTCGCTAAGTTTTAAACCCAAATACAGACAACGAATATTCTATCTCGATAATAGCATTAATAAGTAATGAAATTACGTTGTGATATAATAAAAGCTGGTCTTAATTTAAAACCTTTTCTAGAAGCATCGACTGGCAATTATAAAAATAGATAATAGCCAAGTTTCAATACTAAAAAAAATACATAATGATTGTGGTTTCTTTATTTAAAATGTAGTACGAATGTGTTAAATTAAAAAAAAATAGTTTGCTTTGCTTTGCTTTCACTGTTTTTGGCCTCCGTCAGTAAACGTTTAGCCAGCTCTCACCTTTTCAGACACACGTTGTTATCAGCGTGAGCTTTCCCAGGCTTTGTAGGTGAAACTTTCGGATAGTCGGGTTCTGTAACTCCCAGAAATACCGAACTTTTTCAAAACTTAAATTTTTAACTAAAAATTATCGATGCAAGGCACAAACAATGGCGATCCGACCAAGGACTGCTACTGGTATTACGTATAACCGCTTTCTGTCAGTAACTGTCACTTCCTGCTGAGCGCGCAACCATCTTCCGTCATAAGGATAATCCCTCGTGCGTTGGCCCCACAAAAAACACAGGTATAGGAATCTTCGTTCATAGCGCTTAGCCCCAGAAGAAGGACTCCATCGTTTGGCGTGAGTTTCTCCTTGATCTCCGAGGGCGAAAACACTCGATACGGCTCCTTCAACCGCCTTCCCGGAAAAAACTATGTAGTTTTCTTATCGCGCGAACTTCACTTTTCAGAGGTCAAACAAAAACTGAAAAAAAAAGAAAAGTTTATTTGCTAATTCCAAGGCATAATGACTAGAGGGTCGTTCCAACCGGCAGTTTCTGTACCTTGCACGGTTTTATGTCGGTACAAAAACGATGAAGTTGAAACGCTTTCTGTATCAAACGGTTCTTACTTTGCATGGGGATCGAAAGGTCAGTTTGAAAACGATTAACGAGTGATGAAAAAGATTGATTGGGACAGTAAAGGGATCTTCTAGGGGCATATCCAAATTACGGCCCAAATAAGTAGGTATATACTTTTTCCCAGTTTACGCATGGCAAAATTGCGGCCCAAAAATTATTGGAATAATTTTAATTTTCCTGCTTCCTGCTTTTAGTGATTTATTACGTCTAAAATATAATTGAAAAAAAGCCGTTTTAACTAACCAGAACTATAAAAAATAAGAGTATCTGCATAATAACAGACAGCCAAGCGTCACTGGGAGCACTAGTAAACCCCAAGGTAACGTCCAAGCTGACATGAGAATGCCAAAAAGAACTGGAAGTCTTGGAAGAAGGCAACAGAGTAACTCTCTTGTGGGTACCAGGACATTCGGGAATAGAAGGCAACGAAAAAGCGGATGAGCTAGCGAGACAGGGATCATCCACACCATACTTTGGACCAGAACCTGCCCTTGGAGTGACCAAAACCTTAGCACGAGGGCAAACCAGGGAATGGATCCGAAACAAACACGAGGAATACTGGGGCTCATCCAAAAAAACGAAGGAAGAACTACTCAGACAAAGTAGGAAAAGACTTCGCATAACGGTAGGGTTGCTAACAGGGCACAATAGCCTAAGAGGACACACCTACACAAGATAGGCTCATACATTAGGGACCCAAGTTGCAGAATGTGCGACGAGGGGGAAGAAACAGCCTACCATATCCTGTGCGAATGTGAAGCATTGAATCACAAAAGACAGGCATTATTTGGGCAACCGAAAATAAGCCCACAGGAATATATCAACCAACCAGTCTCGGGGTTATACCGACTTGTAGACTAATTTGAGGATTGGTATAAAGGATAATGGGAGATTAGGCACAAAAAGCCGAAGAGGCTGCGCTGCCTCCGGTATGAATCAAGACGGCTCCCAGGGAAGAAGAAGAAGAGAACCAAAACTAACCATGACCGACCAAAATTGAGGGCTTTGGACTTTGGACCAGAACCTGCCCTTGGAGTGACCAAAACCTCAGCACGAGGGCAAACCAGGGAATGGATCCGAAACAAACACGAGGAATACTGGGGAAACTTCAATAGAATTAGACATGGAAAAAGCTTTATAAGGGGCTCATCCAAAAAAACGAAGGAAAAACTACTCAGACAAAGTAGGAAAAGACTTCGCATAACGGTAGGGTTGCTAACAGGGCACGATAGCCTAAGAGGACACCTACACAAGATAGGCTCATACATTAGGGACCCAAGTTGCAGAATGTGCGACGAGGGGGAAGAAACAGCCTACCATATCCTGTGCGAATGTGAAGCATTGAATCACAAAAGACAGGCATTATTTGGGCAACCGGAAATGAGCCCACGGGAATATATCAACCAACCAGTCTCGGGGTTATACAGAGGTGGGATAAAAGATGATGGGAGATTAATTAGGCACAAAAAGCCGAAGAGGCTGCGCTGCTTCCTGTAGTGAATCAAGACGGCTCCCAGGGAAGAAGAAGAAGAGAACCAGAACTAACCATGACCGACCAAAACTGAGGGCTTTTGATGTAGAAGTTATTGACAAAATTTTAATAATTTTCAATATGGTATTTATTACGTCTGAAATATAATTGGAGAAAATCAAAAGTCGCTTTAACTAACCAAAACTAACCATGACCGACTAGAACTGAGGGCTTTTGAATTTGTCTAAATTATCCCTACGTAGAAGTTACCTGTTAACATATTTTAATAAGTTTTAATATGGTATTTATTACGTCTGAAATATAACTCGGAAAAATAAAAAGCCGCCTTAACTAACCAGAACTAACTATGACCTACCAATATTTAGGTAGTAGTTATTTAAAATAACGTCCGTGGTGACACTACCGCGTTGTCTAAAAGGTGCTGTGAAATGCAATATTTGCATGTTTCAGTGCTTGGGCAGCGTTGACGGAACTGGGGAAAAAGATGGGTTAAACATCGGAAAACCCGGAACTCACGGTACTTAGGAGCATATATGTATATGTATATGTCTAGCATATATTATATATGTATATGAAAAATCCTTCGTGAGTTGTCACAAAGATCAAAAAAACCGGAACTGAGGGCTATTAAATTTGTCTAAATTATTTCTACGTAGACGTGGAAGTTATTAACAAACATTTTATAATTTTTGATGTCCTAGGACAATTGCGGCCCAAACCAGGTAGGGTAAAAATAATTGCCTAATTGCGGTTCAAAATAAGGGTTAGCCTGTAATAAAATTTTCAGGTAATAAATAACTACCTGGTTTGACCCAAACAGGATGTAATTATTGCGGCCCGTAATAAATATCATATTAAAAATAATTTAAATTTTGTTTATAACTTCTACGTAGGGATAATTTAGACAAATTCAGAAGCCCTTAGTTCTGGTCGGTCATGGTTAGTTCTGGTTAGTTAAAGCGGCTTTTTATTTTCCCCAATTTTATTTCAGACGTAATAAATCACTAAAAGTAGGAACAATAAACTTTTCCGTTAAGGCCGCAATTCTGCCATGGATTTATCAAATTAAATTTATTTCAAGAATTTTCGGGCCGTAATTCGGATATACCCATTTTCAATAGGGTATTTATTACGGGCCGCAATAAGCAATAATTTCATCCTGTTTGGGTCAAACCAGGTAATCATTTATTACGTGGATATTTTTTGACGGGCTAACTCTCATTTTGGGCCTCAATGTGGCTATTATTTTTACCTAACTGATGATTTGGGCCGCAATTTGATAAACCTGTCTTGTAGTACACCATCACCCATCGGTTGGAACGGGTTTATTTGACTGTGCTTGCGCGTAACCACAAAATAAACGTTTTTTTTTGCGGGATTCGAACAAACCTTAGATGCTTACTTTTTTCCACTAATGCCAGTCCCACACAGTCTGGAAATCCTCAGAATAATATTAATAGCGGTATTTCAAAGCAGCATAAACCGTTAATTAATAATAACAGAACAGTAAATATAGTATAATGCAAGAAATAAGGAATACGTAATAGGTAAAATTCATTGTTGACATATAAGGGGATCAAACACTACCATCATATTAGGACACCCCACTAAAGTCCTTTTTCTATTCATATTAGTGATGGGTAACTCGATCATTCACTGGCGATCGAATCAATCGTTGACCGATTTCTTAAATGATCCAATCTTTTTATTCGTTACGATAATTTCCGTCTTTCAGTCGGGTAGTGATTCGATCACTGCGAGCGTACGGGATTCGATCGTTCAATATTCATAAAAGATTCGGTCACTGTGATCGAATCATTCACGAATAATTCATATTATGCATGGTTCCTTTGAGAGAATATCTTATAAAAATACATATATTCTATTCCTTACCAAGCTAGCATAGAGTTAAACGAACAAGTTTGCTATATACTATGAAGAAAAACTAATGAAACTGAAAGAGTCGCTTTGGAATCGACATCTTCAGAATAGTCGGCGATAGCTCACAGCTCACAGTCACCATATCCTTGTATATTGCGTAACCGCCTAGTTCCCGTTGCAGCGAGAAGCTGCAGCTATTTAACGTACGTTTGCGTCAGTCCAGACTATTTTATCTTGCTGGATAATGTCGCTGCAAATTTTGGCCTTCAGCTAGTTATGCTAAGGGTTTTCTTAAAAATGGCGGATATCTTTCAGGCCTTTTCTTCTGTGGTACCTATAGTCTGGGAGGCCACCGCAAAAAACCAAGCCAATAAGAGATACGCATGAAATTTTTTTATATTACCATGAATTATAGTCAAATCAAAGCCGCACTGCCCACTAGCTCAGCGAGTTAAAATTGCATTTTTTTTTATCTTAAAAAAATCGTAAAAAGTCGTTTTGTTTTTCAACATAAGTCGAAAACTATTAATTTTAGGAAAAAAGATATATAGTTAAAGTAATGATCTAATAAGACTACATTATTTTTTTATATAAAATTTTGTTGTTCTTTTAGTTTTTGAGATATTAACGATTTAAATTTAAAAACGCAAATATCTCAAAAACTGAAAGAGTTACGAAAAAATATATAAAACCAAAAAATATGCTCTTTAGTAAGCTTTATGAAAAAGGTTTAATACACATTTTTATTAAAATAAGTAATAAAGGAGATAAGCAAAAAAGTGATTTTGGCCATTAAAAATTTTGCTATTAATATTTTTTTGGTACAAGTAAGTATACCAGCTTATATCCATCTAAAAATTAATTTAAAATTTTCTAAGTTTAATAAGAATGGCTTTAAGCCTAGAAGAAGTAGAAAGCTTAATGAGAGAAATGTTTTAAAAGTTTAATGCTAAATAAACTATAAAAAAAAAAATGTTAAAAATATGATTAAAATTTTCTCAAAATTATTCTGAACGAGTAACGGTCTTTATTAATTAATAATAATACTATTAAAATCTATAATAAAAATATTTAAACGATGAGCTATAGGTACACATAGTAGCATAGATGATGGAGAAATGTTAAACGTCCTGCCAGTTATATAACACCCAGATAGAGGAGGCACTTACTTTTTTTTAAGAAAATAAAGTTTAAACTTTATTTTAGTTAAAGTTTTAAGTGGATCGAAATGGGTACAGTTATTGGACCAAAAAAAATTAAATAAAATATCCGTGGCACCAGGTTATCCCCCATTGCCTCGAGGCACATGCGTATTAGTTTGTTTTATTCAATAAAAAGAACATATTGAATTAATTTTTAGATGGATCGGAGCTGATATATTTACTTGTACCAAAAAAATATTAACAAAATTTTTAATGGCCAAACTTACTTTTTTTGCTTATAATCTTTTTTATTACTTATTTTAATAAAAAATTGTATATAACCTTTTTTATAAAGGTTACCAAAAAGCATATTTTTTGTTTAATAAATTTTTTCCTATCTCCTTTAGTTTTTAAGATATTTGCATTTTTTTTAATCGTTAATATCCCAAAAACTAAAAGGGCTACAAAAAATTTTATTTAAAAAAATGGCGTAATTTTTTTAAACCATTAATTTTGAATATTTACCTTTTTTTTGCTAAAATGAATAGTTTTCGAGTTATATTAAAAAAAAAGATTTTTTACCATTTTTTTAAGGTAAAAAAAATGCAATTTAAACCCGCTGAGCTAAGGCAGCAGTGGGGCTTTAAATTGACTATAGTTCATAGTAATATAAAAAAAATGTTTCATGCGTATCTCTTGTTGGTTTGGTTTTTTGCGGTGGCCTTCCGGACTATAGGTACCAAGAAGAAAAGGCCTGAAAAATATTCGCCATCTTTAACAAAACCCTTAGCATAACCAGCTGAATTTGCAGCGACATTATCTAGCAAGATAAACTAGTCTGGACTGACGCAAACGTACGTAAGTATCTCTTATTGGCTTGTTTTTTGCGGTGTCCTCCCGGACTATTATACGGCGGCTATGCGACGTTGAGCTTCATGTTCCACAGATCTGTCAACCCCAATTTTGATAGTCTGTAAATTAAATTCTTATTATTATTGTTCTGATGGGTACATTTCTGGTAAGTCTAATCGCAGCTTAAAGCATACAATTTTCGTAAAACCACCCTATTTCAGTTCCGCTTCCTTCCCAGCATCCTCCTACGATTTATGCTATTTAGACTGAACCTATAGCGTATTGTGGTACCCAAACCACAAATAGCTACATACGGTGCTTACTATGACTAATTATAAATAAATATATAATATAATATTAGGCGAGAAACCAGGAGACAACTACAAATACTAATTCCTATACCTACCCACTGATATATTAACTGTATTGTACTACAAAGTTCCTATATTTATCCATTGCTCATACGGAACATAAATAATACATAATATAAGAAGCTTGTAATACTGAAAAGTAAACCAACAATATTAAGAACAAGCTTTGCAACAACCAACATTTTGTATCAACCGCAATTTGTTTTAGTCCAAGTCAAATTTATCTAATTTATATACAGTGTGTCCCAAATTGGTGGGGAATGTATGGGGATCTTGGAAACCACGATAGATATAAAATCGGTTAAATGGGGAAAGTTTTAGACAATTATGTTAGTAAGCTAATCCCGTTTACTACATGGTTTTATCTACTCAGGTTTTTGAGAAATTTTGAAAAAATCCGAAACATGCATTTTCGAAAATCGGCCATATTTTTTTTATACGTTAAAATTTTTCAAATCTGTAAAAACTTCTTCAAAGCAACTTTTTTTGTAGAATATGACCAAGTAGTAAATTTTTATTTTCTACGTTTCGGGTTTTTAGAATCATCATCAACTTTACTTTTTCATATGGGAGCCATATTGGATTGTTAAGCAGCCAAATAGTGCTTTTTATTCTGATTTCAACAATGTATAACATGTTATAGTTTAGGAGTTTATAACCTCATTTATTTCAAAAAACAAATATTTTCTCAGTTGGCCTTGATTACGGCGAATGTCATCTAGCGTCATTGGCAGCAGAAGAAATGTTAATTGGTACGCAATACGCAAACGTATTTCGACAATTTTCCTGAAAGGCAACATCCTAAAGTAATATACTTTCGAAAATTGGTTACAAATTTGCTTGAATTCGGTTTTAAAAAACCACGACCTAAAAAGTACGTTAAAGAAAATCGGCAACGAGATGCTGCAGTTAACCAACATTTTAAAGAAAATCCAACATCTTCAGTCAGGGATGTTGATAGAGTATTTCACATACCTAAGTCAACCATTCATAGGAAAGTTAGGACCATTTAAAAAAATATCGTTAATATGTTGAGAGAAATGGACAACATTTTGAATTTTAAGTCTTTATTTTACATTTTCATTTTATTGGGAATCTTAGTTTAGCTACTGTCATTGTGTTTGTTTTCACTTGTTTCAATTAACTTTTTACGTGTAGTTTTGTTGTAACACTGTATAAACGTTATAGCTATGTTTGCGAAACCAATTTCTGTAAAATGTCTGTTTAGCTTATCTATTTTGCCAATTACTAATATTTTATTGTTTACAAAAAAAATGACGTTCGCCGGAATCAAGGCCAACTGAGAAAATATTTGTTTTTTGAAATAAATAAGGTTATAAACTCTTAAATTATAACATGTTATACATTGTTGAAATCAGAATAAAAAGCACTATTTGGCTGCACAAAAATCCAATATGGCGTCCATATGAAAAAATAAAGTTGATGATGATTCTAAAAACCCGAAACGTAGAAAATAAAAATTGACTACTCGGTCATATTCTACAAAAAAAGTTGCTTTGAAGAAGTTTTTACAGATTTGAAAAATTTTCACTTATAAAGAAAATATGGCCGATTTTCGAAAATGCATGTTTCAGGTTTTTTCAAAATTTCTCAAAAACCTGAATAGATAAAGCCATGTAGTAAACGGGATTAGCTTACTTACATAATTGTCCAAAACTTTCCCCATTTAACCGATGTTGTATCTATCGTGGTTTCCAAGATCCCCATACATTCCCCACCAATTTGGGACACACTAAGAATGGCTATAATCAACTGCCATTGCCTTTCTGAACGAACGATACTCGATATGAACTCGCGCTCACCAGACTGTATCGAGTTGCATAGTCGCTGATTTTACAAGAAAAAATTTCAAAGCGGCATTTTAGAATATAACCACAGCTTACTTATAACTATCTTAAATTTTTTTTCCTCATAAAGCGGAGTCACCTTAGAGTTTTACCTAGGAACCCGGGGAGTGTCAAAAAAATATTCAGTGAAATATCACTTTTTATATTCTACTGAACAAAGTTTACCCAATAAAATTAGTTGCTTTTTCCCTGGGGGTGGAAATGTTTTTATCAAAAATAAGTCCGGAAATGGATAGACTGACTAATTCCAAGCAACTTTTGTTCTATAAAGTTTTTTTGAAAGGCATTACTTTTCGAGTTATTCACAATTCAATATGTCAATTTTTTAACCAAAAAAACACGTTTTCAGACGGTTTTTCGCAAATAACTCGAAAAGTAAGCATTTTATTGAAAACAATCATTCTTACCAAAAATGTATCTTATAGAAAAACAACAAGAATGGTGGATATATGATGTCCATAGACCCAATACAAACGGAGTTATAGCCTGGTGAAGGTTCGTTCTTATTCGTCAAAGGCCAAAATTGAAAGTTTCAACGTAATATGACCAAAAAATTATGCATTTTTTGGGGAAAGCTCATAAAACCTTTTTTGAAGTACTTGAAAAAATCTTTATTTTTATTTTTTCCAAATTCTCTAGCATTAAAATTAAGCGAGTTATGGCTAAAATAAAGTTTACCTCTATTTTTTTTAATGAAAAAAATGTGAAAATCACCCCCTAATTACCACGCCAATTGAAAATAATCTTTGTCACTTTACAATTTACTTTATTTATGTATTTGTAATACGCTCAGAAAGTTTGACCGGTTTAAAGTACATATTTTTGAAAAAATTTGAGCTTAAAGTGAAAGAGACATTTTTGTAATTTTGAAGAAATAGCCTTTTCTTCAAAATAACTCAAAAACCCTTAATGATACGTAAACATTTGTAGAATACAAAATTGTAGGTTTTTCTTAACCAAAAATTTTCGTTTTTTTTGTTTTACTATAGGATAAAAATTGAGTAAGATATGGCCGTTTAAAGTTTGAATCTGTTCGTCTTCCACCCTTTTCAACCTCAACCATTTTAAAACTAAAGGTTAACAAAAATAATAAATGTGAGCTTCATGTTTCACAGATCTGTCAACTCAAATTTTGATAGTCTGTAATTTAAATTATTATTATTATTATTGTTCTGATAGGTACATTTCTGGTAAGTCTTATCGTAGCTTAAAGCGTACAATTTTTTAAAACCACCCTATTTCAGTTCCGCTTCCTTCCCAACATCCTCCTACGATTTGTGCTATTTAGACTGAACCTACAGCGTATTGTGGTACCCAAACCACAAATAGACCGACGAATAGACCGACATACGGTGCTTATTCTTGGTCATTTAGTTACTGATGTGCTCCGCGTCGTTGATCTGACGAGAAGGCGTGTTTCAATGCGGCAAGGACCACTGACTTTTTATAAATTAATATATAATATAGTATTAGGCCCACTGATATATATTAACTGTTTTATACCCAAAGTTCCTATATTTATCTATTGCCCATACGAAACATAAATAATACGTATAATAAGAAGCTTGTAATACTGAAAAGTAAACTTACAATATTAAGAACAAGCTTTGCAACGAATAACATTTTGTATTAACCGCAATTTGTTTTATTATTAGTCCAAGTCAAATTTATCTTTATAATATAAGGATGGAGAATAATCAACTGCCATTGCCCTTCTTTATCGATGTACCCGAGTGTGAGAACGTCGGCCCAGATGGGGAAATTTGGTATACATTTTAGAAGATAGAACGAACGACGATACTCGATATGAAATCGCGCTCACTGGACTGTATCGAGTTGCATAGTCGCTGATTTTACAAGAAACGATTTCAGAGCGGCATTTTAGAATATAACTATCTTTAATTTTTTTTTTATCATAGCATTCAAGTTTAGAAAATTTTAAAAATGTTTGCTCTCAGTAGGATTTGAACCCACGACCGTCAGTTTTCGAGACAGGTGCTTAGCCTATTGATCTACCGATCCACGTACTTAATTAATACAATTTAATAATCTTTAATCTTGTCCGCGATAAGATAATATTATTATATAAGAAAGATATTCTAATCCTGCAATGCATCATGGGAAATGTGTCAAGCGGTGGCGCCACCACGAGTGTGTCTTGCACACTAAAGTATTTTTATTCAGACACACTCGTGGCGGCACCACCGCTTGACACATTTCCCATGATGCATTGCAGGATTAGAATACCTTTCTTATATATTATCTTAGTCCGCGATAATACTAGAAATCCATATCTGTTAGCTTCTTATTCAATTATTTAGATATGGTGATATTTAGACAAAGGGAGCAGAAATAGGGTCCTTGCACGCAAAATAAATGTTTATAATTTCTATGTAGTTCGATTAAATATGGGTCTAAAATTGCGTGTGTAAATTAGTATACTGATAAATAAAGTAACTTCTGAGATATTTCAAAAATAAAAGTACTAAAAATTCAAATTTTCTAAAACGATTCTGATTGGATAGCGTCATCACTAGGTAATAATTTGCCAAATCTCCAACTTAATTGTACTGTTTGACAAAAAACTTGAAATACCTATTTGATTTGTGAGATGAGAAATGAACTCGTGTAAAAATCTCTGCTCGTATTACTGTCATAAAACTGATAAAGAATACTTACATCAAAGTGATCTTCACAAACAAACAAACTAGATGTTGAAGATAACCTTTCAGGATCACGTCCCCCTGCTTGAAGCCATAGATTCCTTAAAGCCTTATCAGATGGAACTTGAACAAAAGTCTTTCCAGGCATATTAATAGACGTATTTTTGCAATGAGTAATTATACACCAACGGTAAACTTTACTCATTTTGAGACACAACCGTAAAAATCCAATACAAATCACACAGAACAAGAGCAACGATAAAATGAAAACAAATATTGCAAAAGCGAGGGTTTTAAAACCGCCCAGTTCAATGCGTACATCTAGTGTACATCTCCACTGTGTCATTGTACCAATGCCAAAAATTGTACTACTAGGCTATTTGGCAACGCAGACATTTACCTATAAATGACGTCATTTATAAGTAACCTAACAGAAAGCGTTTTCGCGAGACCTTTGAATTTCGAAGTTATTAAATCGAAATATCGGCAAAAAAGCGAATTAAAGAAAAAACGAAGTAGTAGGTTTTGAAGAACGGTCTATAATAGTGCAAACGACATCATTAAAAAAAAATGTGCAAGGACCCTATTGTATGTTTGTGCCAATAGATAAATAATAGTAATGGGTTAATTGTCAAAATTAATTAAGTTTAAAAGAAGAATGTTCCGATTTTACTTTTAATGTATCGGAAGCGACAGAATAAAGTCAAAAAGATGGATTTTATTGAACAAATTTATTAACAACTTAAACTACAAAGAACGCCATTACTACACTTTTTTCCTTATACACTACGCCATCTATGTCTTACTATTAATATTACTGTCAAGAACTCTTAATGGGAAACTACCTCTAAACATCTTTAAGTATAGGTACCTCGACTAAACAATAAATGCTCCCTGACTACTTTTAATGTTAGCCACTAGGTGTCACTACAAAGCACAGTTTTGCAATTATTAATATTTTATTTTTCTCTATTGACAAAAAATAAAATAAATACCTACTTTCCGACTTTTAATTAAACTGGCTATTTTTTGTACAACTATACGTGGATAAAAAACAAACAACAAATTAATTAACCCCTTGGGGAGTATTTTATTTACATTTCAAATAATTAGATGGACTATTTAGGGTTAATATCGACGTTTTTGATGTAATTTGCATATTTATAACTTTTGCGGCAATGCTACAAAATTAAAGTTATTTTTCTTATTTTGACATTTAAAGTGATACTTTTTAAAACTCGTAGAGGTTGTAAAATATCTTACTGGTTACGAAAAGTAACATATTTCGCAACTGGGTTATGAAAAGTAAAATATTTGACGAGTTTTAAAAAGTTTTTTTATATTATTAAATCTAAATTAAAAAGAATCATATAATATTTAAAGTTAGAAAAAATATTGTGTGAAAGGCTTTGGGAAACACTATTTTTTATAACTCACAGAAATCTGCTCGTTATGAAAAATAGTGCTTTTACCAATTGAATGCACAAAAAACTATTTTAATACCCACTAACAAATAATTATGGAATACTGTACCTAGGTATAAGAAATGATAAGCGACATTACTGAAAAATACATTTGCTTTATTTAGGTATCGTGGGAGATTAAAATAAAATATAACAACTTTCAACATACAACATAAAAAAGTTTTCTATTGATGGCTAATGGTACTAGTTTTAGTCAGATGTTGTCTTATTCTATAACGAGGTTCATTTTTTGTGGCACTTATATTTTTTCTTTTTTTATCAATTCATCCAACAATCAAGTTTTTGATCTTCTGCTTTTGTCTTCTGGTTACACACTGACAACACATTTTAATTCTCTTATAGGTACTTTGCGATAGTATTCTGTGCCACCTTCCAAAATCTTTTTCTTTTAACATTGTCATTTAAGTCGTTTTCACAACGAAGAACACGGGATCTCTGCGACTTATAGAGCAAAATCATGTTTAAAAGTTATTGAATTAAAAAATGATAAAAAAAATAGCATTAAAACTTATTTATACTATACCTTCTGCTGACCTTTTGAGATGTAGAAGTAGTTTGTTCATTATTTACATCCATACATTCAATAACGGGATTATTTAAGGAAACTTCTAATACGAAAATATTATTTATACGTCGGGTGGCTGTGTACACGCATGTTATTTGAGCTCCGACAAATTTGCCTATTTTATAAGGTTCTTTGCAAAATTAAATATTTTCTATGTAGTGTGGATGTGTGGACAAATGAGCCGTGGCGCGTGCTGTGAAATGTGGTGAAGCGTGTCGTTTAAAGCCTTTAAAAACAACGGAAATTCAGTTAAAATCATCGCACAGTCAATATATTGGCCATCTCGTTTTTTTTTGTCATAGTCGATAGTGAAAATATCAATAACGTTTGTTGTTCTGACTCACCGTTTTCGAACTAATTAATTTGTTAATTCGTATAAGCTGTTTTCGCCAGAGACCTCAAATATTTCAAAGGGTCAGAAGAAATATTCGAATGCGATTTACAGCATACATTAAAGCAAAGGGAAGCCATTTCCAGTATTTGATCTAAAGTTAAAATCGAATACACTGTTCCTGAACAATTAGTACACATAAAATATTAAAATTAAAAATAATTCGGAAAACAGCTAAGTGTACTTTTATTTTTATTTCAAAAACGGTGAGTCAGAACAGAAAAGTCCAGAAGGTACTTTTTAAGCATAATTAAACTAGCTTTAAGAAAGCAATACTAATTTTTGCGAGATACAGTGGCGTACAGTTTTTTCGCTAAAAATAAGGACTTACCGGCACGAACGCCACTGATGCAAGTGCCTTAGAAAACAATTTTATACATGTAAATGTGACCTATATTTATACATTTGCGTGTACAAAAACTCATCTCAATATCTTTACGGGTTTTCGAGAAATGTGAAATAAACTATAAAAAACAAAAAACTTTAACACCCCGTATCATAGAAACGAAGTATTTTCGGAGCCATGTTTATATGAACTTTTTTTCATATTTTTAGATGTACAATCTGCCCCTAAATTTTCCTCACAACATTCTGTAACACCCTGTATATATATACAGGGGCCACAGATTCGAGTGCATGCATGGGGATCTGAAACCGTAAGAGATCGAATGGTTAAATTATGGCAAAGTTGCATTTAATCCTAACAATGCCGATTGGGTTGTAAAATTCCGATACTTCCGGAGATATCCAAAAAAATTTCTGATTTGTTTTTTTTTTTCTGGCGTTATTTAAAGAGATATGGAAAAACAAAAGACACTTTCATGGCTACTTCTTAAGCTCTACAAAACAACGTTGAGAGATTTTTCGTACGACGTTTCGTTTTCGTTAGACCATCATCAACTTTATTTTTTTAAATACGGACCTGGGTTTCTTATTTAATTTTTTTGAACCTCTTATTATCCTAATTACAAAAATGTATAACACTTAATATTTATTAACAAATATGGAACGCCCCTATAAGAAATGATGTGCGTTCCTTGTATTACTCATTGTCTCTTATGGAAAATATGTTTATTTAACAGAAAAATATTAAGTGTTATACATTGTTGTAATTGGGATTATAACTGCTTTAAAAAAATGCAATAAACAATTGAGTGCCGCATTTAAAAAAATAAAGTTGATGATGGTTTATGAATTTCAATATAACAAACAAATGCCTAAATTTATGACAGGTAATATCACAGTGTAATTTTCTCTTTGTTTACGTTTTAATAACAGCGTTCTCGTAACTTTCGAAATAAACTTTAAGCATATCATACGCTTCTGCATTAGAATAAGACTTGATTTAATAATTTAGGCCAATTTTATAAATACCATTAAAACGTAAACAAAGAGAAAATTACACTGTGATATTACCTGTCATTAATTTAGGCATTTGTTTGTTATATTAAAATTCATGGCTAACTTCAATCATTTTAAATGAGAATCTTAAGGATTATAATGTTTATCAGAAATTAGATTTGAAATGCATATTTGGGGTAACTTTTATTAATTAAATCGAAAAAAATAACATATTTTTCGCCTGAACAACATTTTATGCACTTTTTAAATAAAAAATACGAGGGTAAATCAAAAATTTAATGCTTTTTTTACAACAATTCTTAATATTTGTTTAACGGTTTGAGATATTGAAATGCGGTTTTGACTAGTGTTTTTCTAACTAAATTGTAGTTATAATGAATGAGAGAAGAGTATATCTTTCCATTTAAAATAACCTAGAAAAATGAAAATATAAGTTAGGTTGCAACATATTGCTATTTTAAAAGTTTATTAGTCAACTTTTTTGTAATCACCAAAACACTTGCTGAATCTGTAGGGTATTCTCTTTTAAACGAGCTCAAGTTGAGGTCAATCCGTTAAGGCATTTGTCATTTTAAGTCAATTTTCAAAATTAGACTACTAGGTACGCCCCCTTGCGGAGGTTTACGAAAGGTAAAAATATTTTTAATGGAGTTTTCATGCTCACTTTTGGTATAAGGATTTTTTTCCTGAACCCCTGGGGTCAACAGTTTCCCATATAAGCCCGGTAGCCAGCCTTAATCAAACACCCTGTATATATATATATATATATATATATATATATATATATATATATATATATATATATATATATAATATATATATATATATATATATATATATATATATATATATATATATATATATATATATATATATATATATAATATAAGGGATAACAATGTTAGTCTGAAACGTTAATACCGGTATTTTGAGCAAATAATAATTATCGGATACAATTTTTATCCGACAAATACATAGATATAAACGTAGTCAATAAAGAGTTTAAAAAGTAAGTGAATTGAAAACTAAAAGTCGTAAGTTCAAATTCTACTGGAAGCAACAGTTACAGTTTTAAATTAAATAAGATCCGTCGCGTTAAAACACCGCTTCGCGTAAAATCAGCTAGATTAAGCAACTTGGTACAGTGGGGTAAGCTAGAGTCAGCATTGATAACGGTTGTTCGTTCTTCTTTGAACAATAAACATAGTTTGACAGTTCTGCATGTATGCTTACTCACAACTATTTTTTTTCTAGGACTTATCTGGCCTACTGAAGCTATGCCAATAGGATTAAGAATATTTGCAAAATGCCTTCCATTTACACTTGCCATAGAATCGTTAAGAAATGTTATTAAAAAAGGGTGGCCACTGTCAGACCTACAAGTTCTCCATGGGGTTGGAGTAACCTCATTTTGGATACTGTTCTTGGGTATTATAAGTATATGGTTAATTAAATTAAAAAGATAAAAATTATTTTATTTAGAATAGTTAAGAAATAAATAAATATTATGTTTAAGAAAACGGAAGTTTCCTGTTAATTATTTACCGATTCCATCGACCTTGTGCTTGTCACCAGTTGGTGGACCAAACATGAATATAATTAGACACATTTCTAATATTACCTACTTTACTGACAGTTGATACTGGTAACCGTTACTATATTATGGTAATTAATAATCGTGAAGAACACTGGCCAAACTTGAAACTATAATAATATATAAGGTTTGTTCCAGCACGTCGAAAAACCGTCACCGAACGATCACGCTCATGCGCAGTGATTAAAGTGCGTTCCAACAGAGACGTGACGGTTATCGGACAATCTTGTTTGTGTACCAACAAAACTTGGGATCGTTTATGTTACGGTTTCAGAACGGTAATTCCGATACATGGCCTACTGTTTGGGTTGACTTGCGCATTGAGCATCTTGGCACTGGATTTTTGATTTTTAACACTGTTTCATGTTTATTATTTCATATTTCATCTTCATATGTTTACTGTTAAGGTAGGATTATGCAGAAAAGTTAAGTTAACAAAAATTAAGTTAATATAAATTAAGACATTTGTGTGAAAACATGCCAATCAGTTTAAAAATAACAATAAAATTTAGCATACGTAGGGCCAATCACTGTTAATAGGGTTTTCGTGATTTCTATTTTATTGGTGCACTCTCTGGCAGCTGTCCGGTAATTTGTTAACTTCTTAAATAAATATTTGTCTAAAAAATATATAATTTTGTTACATTTTTTTAACGCATGGGAGAGACGAGTTTCTGTAAGCCTATTTTATGATGTTATTGTGTGGGAGTTTAATTATTTTAAAAAGGAAACGTTTATTTCATTTTATGATAAGGTGTAAAAATTAAAATAAGTTAAGAAAGTTAAAAGTTGGTTATATTTTTAACTTAACTTAGCTTAACCTAATTTTTAATTTATGTGTATAATTAAAACCATTTGATCACATAATGTTTATCTTTTCTTGTGTGACTTTAACTTATTTTAACTTAATTTAATTTTTCTGCATAATCCTAACTTTATTTAGCGACTAGCGTGCAATGTGCTTTAGCGTTTCCTATTTCCTTGCTTGTTTAATCATTCAAAAGAATTAATTTTTACACCTCCTAAGCACATCATTAAATTTAATTATCTTTAAAGATGAGTGACGATATTATAAGTGATATTTGCTAACTTTGATCACAAAAATAATAAGTAGAAAATTAGGGTTATATTTTCAAAACAAAAAATTCAAATACATTTGACTTTTTGATTCGACAGTCCCGAAAACGATCCGCAAAGCGATCCAACGTTTGTTACTTTTCGTACCATCACGAAACTATTTCAAGTTCGCGCATGCGTCGAAGCGCACCAAAAAACAGTTCAAAAACGATTTCGAAACGATACCGAATGCTTGTTGGAACAAACCTATAATATTAATATAAATAAAAACTAAATTATCTCCGAAAATTATTTGTTTTAAAAGTGGGTGGTCTGGGTAGCCCTTCCCCCAAACATATGCCACTGTCTAGCAATGTTTACTATCTAAGAAATGCAATTATCACCAATACAATAAAACAGGTACAAATATTATGTTGCAATGGTATATTTTTAACATTAATATATTTCCAAAGATTCGAAGATATTTATGCAGTTTCTCTTTTATTCTTAACATATTTATGAAAACAATTCCTAAATTTTTTTTTAATAAAATGTATTAGAATAATTCACCAAAATATGTCAACTTAAAGGTATAACCTTTAAGTAAAGAAATAGTTTTTCATTAACATTTTTTTAAAAGGCAAAATAATTATTATTTTAATAAAGGTTTTAAAATCTAAAATGAAAACATATCCTTCGTAATGGGCGGGATTTTTCAAGGTGGGTTGGTTGGGCCAAAAAACTTATCCCCGTAGGTGGATTTATATATATTATATATTGAGTATTTATATTATATATATATATATATATATATATATATATATATATATATATATATATATATATATACCATAAAAATCGATAGAAAAATTATTTCTAAGCATTTCTCTTTGTAAAATGCATACTTTTCGAGTTATTCGCGATCGAAAGTCGGAGTTTTTCGTCGATTAAATCAACGTTTTGAATAGGTTTTTTTGCAAATAACTCGATAAGTATGCATTTTATCAAAAAAAAACTGTAAATAACAAAATTGTAACATTAAAAAATATTAATAAAATGGTTTTTGTAACTGCTGTAGGACCATTACAAACCAAGTTGTGGTTTGTAAAAGGTTAGATGTTATTAATCAACCTCAAAATTTCAGAGTTTCAAAGGCAAATAACGCAAAATCAACGTATTTTTTGAGGAAAACTAATAATTTTTTAAAAGCATTTGCAAAGACATTTCTTCAAAGAAAAAAAAATATCATAAAAATTGAGTGAGATAATTAAAATAAAGTTAGACCAAAATTTTTTGAGTGCAAAAATCTTCGAAAACAACCCCCTAATTACCACCCTAATTAAAATGAGTCGTAGCCCTTTTTCAATTCTCTCTATCCATATGTATCATAGATACATTCTAAAATTTTAACCAATTTAAATTGCTTAATTAAAAAAAAATAAAGCTGCAAGTGAAAATCAAACTTCAGAATTTCAATAAAAAATGACCTTTTCATCAAAATAACTCGAAAACTAAGGGAGATACGTAAAAATTACTAGGGTATTAAATTGTAGCTTTTTGAATTACAAAATTTTTTTTTTAATTTACTGTATGACGGAAATTAAGTGAGACATAAACGTTTAAAATTCGTGTGTATAGACGAGCAATGGTTTTTTAAAGAACTTTTTATCACAAAAATTAAAGGAGTTATGCTTAAAAAACATTTTTTCATAAAGACAATCAATAATTATAAATTTCAAATATTTTTTTTTGTAAATATCTTTTCATTTTAATTAGAGTCCGGCCGAAACTGGTTTTCCGGCGAAACCGAATATTCGGCCGTGGCTTCAGTTTCGGCCGAAACCGAAACTCACGTTGTCAAATATAAAATTCCTTAAAATACTGAAATTTGGTGCATTTTACTCATTATTCTGCATTAATTAGAACATGAAATGGAAACACAGTATATTAATTTTGTTGTAATTATTTATTTTAATTTTATCTTTTAGGTACCTCTTATATTAAAATAATAATTACTAAAATTTTGCTACAGAGCTATCCGAACGGCGCACTTCCGCGAGAAACGAAGTTAGGCGAGCGTGCGACAACTTCCGAAATCGGCAAAAGTTTCGGTTAATTTTGGCCGAAACCGTTTTCTTCCTTCTGCAAAGTGTGAGTTTCTTTTCGTAAAACTTTTTAAAATTTCTTTAAAGTGCACCTATTACACTAATAGAGAAAATAATAATTTAGTTCTAAAACCTGTAGATCCAAATAAATTTCTAAGGGATCTAAAAAAAAAAACAATAAAACACTTGTTTCACTACTACTTGACAATATTTTTATTAATTAATGCAAAAAAAGTAAAATTTGATTACTTGTAAAAAAATATAGAATTACACTTTTAATCACAATCCTAATATCTAAAATACTACAAATTTATTATAACTATATCTTAATAACATCTACAGTTTATTCTCTTCTGGTTGGCACCCCCTTCTCCGAGCACTTGTAAAATTTAAATTCGGTCTGGGTTTGTAAAGATCCTCGCTAGAGTACCTTTTATTGTTTGAAGATCCTAGAGATACTAAAACGATACAAAACATTACTATAATAAAATCTGGAAATGATAAAAATGTTAACAATAAATATTTTATTGATTTATATGTATGGTGTACTCATTAAAGATTAAACCGTAATAAATACACAGTGCATTTGTAAAGTTGTGGATAAATTAAGGAGGTTTTTCGGTAATTATAGCTAAAAAGAAGGTTACTTGTGCAATTTTTTTTATTCAAAATCTATTATAGTTGGTACATTCGGTTCTTCGGTGTTTAATTAAACATACTTTAGGCTTTTTTTTTTTTTGTTTATTAAAAAAATGTAACTTGGCCCCACAGCCCGAACAGTCCAACTGATTTGAAAAACAGGGCTTTACAAAAGTACAATAATTTTTGGGAGCTTGACGTAGAAAAAGTTGTTTTTTTATCAAAATGACGATTGTGAAAAAAGGTAGTTTTTTCAGTCATTTTTAAAATTCACTTTTTTAAAATGTTTCTACGTCAAGCTCCCAAGAAAAAGATTTTCTGTAGCGGATTTTAATAGGCAGTACCCTACGTTAATTAGATCGGCGGCAATCGTGAACGCCGGTTTGAAAAATGTGGTTTCGAGAAAAACGCGTTTAAAGTTTTCGGTACTATTTTTTCGTTGATAACTGTCTTGTTTTTTAACCTACAGTTACTCCGCCATTCCAGGACTATACAAAAGTCCCTCCTGATCCTCTATCTATTCATTCTCGCGCCTCTTCTCGTCCAGCTGCTCCATCTCAATTTTGCCGATAAAACCGGTTTTACCGACTTCCAAAGTGGTCGGTACCCCTGCGCTCCAAAAGCGTCAAATCCGGCCTGTACATTTTTTCATTCAAGATGATTTCACCCAAAACGAATTGGAATATCGAAAAACCGCTTCAGGGAAACATTATATACATATCAAGGATTACAAAAAGCAAAAAAGAATTTTTGCATTTTTCGATCGAAAATTACCGAAAAAACCCCTTAACAGGGCCTGCCACCAGAAAAATGTAGGGGGATCAAAAAGTTTAAGTCAATTTACTAGTCTAAAATTAATTGAATTAAAAACACAAATAAATATACCACAACTTTTTTTATTTATTTTTTTTATCTTGGGACAGTCCACGAAGGCTGATGCCTAAGTACTAACGTACCGTGGGTGTCTTCAGTGTGGTGAGAGGGAGTTTGTTCACACGTGACTTAAATTGAATTCATTTCTAAATAATTATCATACTCATTTAAATTCTTAGGCAATATTGTATTATTTAAGAATATAGAAAAAAATGTTTTAATTAAGGTAATTTTTAAAAACCCAGGGTGGGTCAACGGACACCCCTGACCCCCCTGCCGGCGGCCCTGCCCCTTAATTAAAAATCCAAGGAATAATCCTTGGGAAAAACGTTCGAACCCGTAAAGTTATTTTTTTACGCATTTTTTAGATAGAATCGATACATACAATATGATTTCTGTAAAAGGTATGACATTATCGACTTTTGTTTTTTAATGACAATACCCATTTTTTTAATACGGAGTTTTAATGAGCACATTTATTTTCATCCCATAAAAAAAGTGAGAATGGGTTAAATAAAAAAAAAACAAAAAATGTTTGCATTTTTAAATTACTAAATTTAACGGCAATGAAAGTTTAAAAATAAGTAAATTAAATGTTGAAATCGTCCATAGTTGGCTGCCTGACAATTACCTTAACAATAAATATTTGATTGTTGTCGCCAGTCAGTGATTTAAAATTTAAAAGTTTGTTAAACAGTTCTTCAAATTAGTTCTTTGAAGAATTTATTTGTGATCTTTATATTAAAGCAACGTATTATCAAGGAAAAAAAGTGTTATTTTTTTGTGTGTAGCCAAAAGGAAGTAGTCACATTGTTCAATGGAATTTTTCGTGATGATAATTTCATAGTTTTTTTTTCTGATGAGGCTACCTTTACTTTTAATAGCAATGTCAATAGGAAAAAATGCCATTATTGAGCTACGCAGAATCTCCGATGGATGACAATGTATCATACTCAAAATCCCCAAAAAGTAAAAGTGTGGTGCACGATGGACAAATAGAAAAATTCTGGGTCTCTATTTCTTTAAAGTAAACCTAACTGTTGAGATATTTGGATTTTTTAACTTATGATCTAATTCCTGCACCAACTACTTTATATTCAAACATAAAGGAGCCTGATCTTCCAAGAAATTTCCTTTTCTTTTAATAAGATTTTATTTAGATGTGGTGTTTCGCAATCGTTGGATTTAGGGACAGGGGTCAATTGGGTGGCCATCCATATCTCCAGATTTAACAACCCTGAATTACTTTACATATTACAAAGTATGATGCACGTTAGAAAGCCAGAGAAATTTTAAAAAAATCGTTACGAAATACAATTTATACCTTTTGGAGTTATTAAAAACCATTAAAAAGAATTCATTTATCATCTTGGCTACTCTGAAGCAGCCAACAGAGTTCAATTTGAACATTTAATTTAGTTGTTTTTAAAATTTTCATTGCTATTGAAATTCGCATTTTGAAATTTTAAAAGCATTTTCCTTTATTTAATACCTACTTTAAATGATCTTACCTGATGTAAAAAATGTGCGTTTTCAAATGACGTAATAAAAAAATGGGGGTTGCCGTTAAAAAGAATATAGATGAGGTCATACCTCCTACCGGGATTAATCACCCTGTATATATTAATTTAGTGTGAAACAAAACGCAAAAAAATTTAAAAATTCGAGCGTTTTTCCAAAAGTTATTTTTTTGATTTTTAACGAATTAATCCACTACTTTATGAATGCACTGTTTTTGTAGAGATACAAAAGACAAATATTTTTTTAGAATTTTCGAAGTTGCCTTAGGCAACTTTTTTGAAGTGATGGAAAAAAATTGCATTTTGCTTTAAATGTATTAAAGTGTATTATGATATTAACCATTATTGATAACTAAATGTTATGAAACTAGCTTTTTGTTATGCCTGAAGGGCCAATCCATTTCAAATCACCCAGGCCATGTTGCTCAACATTTTTAATTTTTTTCGATTTTTTTAATATGAATTCCCTATAAAGAGACAATCACAAAACACACGTCGAAAAATTTTTATATGGGATTATTTTTTTTTTGGCAGCTATTTTTAAATGGCGGTTAAGCAAATTTTAAGAGAAAACGGCGTTTGCAAATAATTTACAAGTACAATTTTAAATTTACCGTATTGCAAGCAAATCATTAAACCATTTTCTGTAATAACTCGGAAAAGATTGACAAATTTTACTTTTTAAGACCACAAATTTTGATAAAGGAAAGGAGACTCCATTAATTAGCTATCTGTGTTAAATACTTAAATTACTACTTGCTGTAAAAGTTTCAGGCCTGAGAATTGACACCTTTATTTTCTGGAGCTCTTCAAAAATGGCCAAAAACAAGTTAACATCTATTTTTGAAGGTCAGTATCTAAAAAGGGGCTGAATAAAAACAAATGAAAATTTAACAGAATTTTCTTTATATTAATATAAATATCTTATAAAAATCATGACTGAGACTCAACTATATTTAAAGTTATAGAGTAGTGAATTTGAATAAAAGCGCTGCCCTTTGACATACTTGTTCATTGCGAGTTAGAACTTATTATAATTACAATTGACATTGCTAAGATAATTTTTAATTCATATCACATAAACAATCAATTAACTGTATAGTATTTTTATTTTTTAATAAAAACGAACATAACATGATTATAAACTAAACTTAAATCTAACATAAATCCAAATTATAAGCTACACTGACAGAACTTGTTCACTAGTCAAAGTGCTATCACCAGCTGAGTCTCATCTCCGAGCAGTGGATGTGAAGAAAAAGTGCATGTTACCAGTTGCAGTCTAGTAGACTGATTTTTTATGAGATATTTCTATTAATATAGAGCAAATTCTGTTAAATTTGTATCTGTTTTTATTCAGTTCCTTTTTAGATATTGACCTTCAAAAATAGATGTTAACGTGTTTTTGGCCACTTTTGAAAAGCTCCAGCAAATAAAGGTGTCAATTCTCAGGACTGAAATCTAAGTATTTAACACAGAAATAGCTAATTAATAGTGAGTTTCTTTCCTTCATAATTTGTGGTCTTTAAAAAGTAAAATTTGTCAATCTTTTCTAAGATATTACAGGAAATGTGTTAATAATTTGCTTGCATTATGGAAAATTTAAAATTGTCCCTTCCTAAAGAACATTTTATGCTGAATACAACGGTTTTAAAATTATTCTAATATCTTTAAAAACTGCTTGGCATCTAAATTATTTGCAAACACCGTTTTCTCCTAAAATTCGTTCAACCGCCATTTTAAAAATAGCTGTCAAAAAAAATTATCGCATATAAAAATTTTTCAATGTGTGTTTTGTGATTGTTACTGTAAAGAAAATTCATGATAAAAAAATCTGAAAAATCAGAAATGTTTAGTAACAAATATTATTTATATTGGGTGATTTAAAATGGAATGACCCTGAAGCAGAAAGTGCTTTTTTTTCTGTACCTTTAGTCATTTTACTTAAAATACAGGTAATATTTAATATACATTTTCAAACGGCAGTATCTAATTTTGGAACAAAATGTAATGCTTTATCTATAAGTTGTATCTGTATAAAACACATTGTTTATTCTACTCCGATACCAAATTACCCTGAAGTACTAAAAGACATAATTACCACGGCTGTCCATTTAATATCCCAGAAAAAAAAGGTATTTTTTTAGATAATATCTAAGAAAGCAAAGCTTTACGTAAAATGAGTTCAATATCATGGTAAAGTTTTTAAAATTTAAATTTTTTAAATCTCATTTTTCAAGTAAAAACTTTTACTAAAGGTAACTTTTATTCGGCTTTTTGCAAAATACGTTGTTTTCTCATAAAGTAAATAACATTTTTAAATTTTTTGTCCACCTTGTACAACAAAACTAATTTTTTACATTGTTATTCGTATTTTCTAAACAAGCAAAAACTTATACAGGGTGTTACTTAATGGTATGTCATAATTTGAAGGAGGCATTCCTGGATCGATTTTAAGTCGAAAAGTTCATATAAACGTGGGCCCTAAAATGCTTAGTTATTAAGATACAGGGTGTTAAAGTTTTATTTATTTTCACTTTTTAATACATTTTCAAAGACGGTTTGAGATATTGAACTGAATTTTGGCAGAGGATATTATGGCATAAAAACACACTTTTCAGATGTTCATTTAATTTTTTTGCAACCAGTGGCGTAGCTATGACGAATTTTCAAAACAATTTTACAAAAAAAATACTACGCCATTGACTTGGGAAAAAAATTATGGTTTTATAATAATTATCAATCAATTATAAACAAAAAATCCCCCTTTCATTTTTGCCGTAAAACTTACCGTTTGGGAGAAATCGTTAATTAAAAAAATGTCTTATGTACCCAAATTGCATCTTGAAAAATTATTATTGAAATAAATCAAGTTAGCTTTGTTCGTTGCCAGCGATTGTTGTTTTGTTGTTGTAAACATTATGACACTGACGTTAATTATCATTCTTGACAGTTTGTATTTATTTCTCCTTCGATCTTAAAACGTGCATTTTGCTAGTTAAAAAAAATGGTAAATTATTCTAATTTGGAAATGACACAAATGCATTTCCTTTATGGTCTAGCTAATGGTAATGATGTGGAGGCCCGGCGTTTGTATCAAGAAAGGTATCCTAATCGCGCTCTCCCAGATGGACGAACATTTATAAACATTCATCGTCGTCTGACTGAATCTGGCAGTTTTAAAGCTAATATTTCCGAGGGAAGGCCCCGTACAGTTAGAACACCGGCAGTGGAGGCTGTCCTGCATGCAGTCGAAGAGGATCCAACCACAAGTACGCGAAAAATAGGTATGGCATTAAACATCTGCTACAAGACGGTATGGGAGATTTTAAGAGATTCTTTGTTATATCCTTTTCACATACAAAGGGTTCAGGCATTGCTTCCTAGAGATTATGAACCACGTACGCAATTTTGTAGATGGTATCTCCAAAAAGTAACAGAAAATCCTCATTTTGATGCCAAAATATTGTTTACGGACGAAGCAAATTTTTCAAGAAATGCAATAACCAATTTCCATAACAATCATTACTGGGCCCAGGAAAACCCTCATGCGATTACAGAGACACATTTTCAGGAACAATTTTCACTGAACGTTTGGATCGGTATCGTATCCGACCATTTAATTGGACCATTTTTTTTACCAGGACGCCTTAACGGACAGGATTATTGTAATTTTCTCCAAAATGATTTGCTTTGCTTTTGAAAATGTTCCTCTTCAGTTAGCAAAACTTTGGTTTATGCATGATGGCGCTCCCAACTTTAGCATATTGGCTCGTGAGCATTTAAATAGAGCCTACCAAAATCATTGGATAGGCCGTGGAGGACCACAATTTTGGCCACCTAGATCGCCTGACCTGAACAGCCTAGATTTTTATTTGTGGGGACACCTAAAAACATTAGTTTATCATACACCAATTGTGACATTAGAAGAACTCAGAAATATAATTATTGACGGATGTGAAACTATCCGAAACACGCATGGAATTTTTGAAAGGGTTCGTAATTCAATGAGAAGAAGAGCAGAAGCCTGCATAGAGGCGAGAGGTGGTCATTTCCAACATTTTTGTAAATTATGTATGTATTGTATTTAATTGTTATTGCTTTTTGTTCACTAGTTTGTAAGAAAATAGCTTAAAAATAAATATTTGAAAAATGTATTTAAATTGAAAATAATAGTTTAACACAATCAAGAATGATAATTAACGTCAGTGTCATAATGTTTACAACAACAAAACAACAATCGCTGGCAACGAACAAAGCTAACTTGATTTATTTCAATAATAATTTTTCAAGATGCAATTTGGGTACATAAGACATTTTTTTAATTAACGATTTCTCCCAAACGGTAAGTTTTACGGCAAAAATGAAAGGGGATGTTTTGTTTATAATTGATTGATAATTATTATAAAACCATAATTTTTTCCCAAGTCAATGGCGTAGTATTTTTTTTTTTAAAATTGTTTTGAAAATTCGTCATAGCTACGCCACTGGTTGCAAAAAAAAATTAAATGAACATCTGAAAAGTGTGTTTTTATGCCATAATATCCTGTGCCAAAATTCAGTTCAATATCTCAAACCGTCTTTGAAAAATGTATTAAAAAGTGAAAATAAAATAAAACTTTAACACCCTGTATCTTAATAACTAAGCATTTTAGGGCCCACGTTTATATGAACTTTTCGACTTAAAATCGATCCAGGAATGCCTCCTTCAAATTATGACATACCATTAAGTAACACTCTGTATAAGTGACATTTTTTCTTATCTTTTACTTTTTGATTCGTTTGTCCCCCTGAAATCTCAACCCGCAGGCATACTATAAAAAGAAAGTTATAGAAATTTTGCTAAACACGCACAAATCGTAAGTCTCAAAAGTTTGAAGAAATGAAGAAACTTTGTATTTCGTGCATTTTTTTTTATTAAAACAAAATCCTAGCAGAGCGCTTTCGGTGAAACAATCATCAGTGCTATTCGTCGTTAAGCCGGAGTCGTAGCAATTTTAGCCAACATAATGTGTAATAGGACATTAGCAAACTATCACAGTTTACATAAAATTAAAATTAAAACAACTGTGAAACATTTTTACCTTTTAAAGGTGAAATTTAAAAATTAACTACACAAGTATACCATTTTGTGGAAAGACGAACATGTTCGTCTTTCCAGAAAATGGTATACTTGTGTAGTTAATTTTTAAATTTCACCTTTTAAAAGGTGAAAATGTGACATTATTCACAGTGGTTTTAATTTTAATTTTATGTAATAATGTGATAGTTTAGTTATGTCCTATAACATATTATGTTGGCTCAAATGCTGACTCCCGGCGAATAGCATGATGTTTAACCGAGCGCTCTGTAATTTTGTTTTAATAAGAAAAAATTGCACGAAATACAAAGTTTCTTCATTTCTTACATTATTACCTGCACACAGCAACAAAGAAGTTTCAAAAATTTTAAGCAATGAACAGGTATTTTAATTAGATACTTCAATGATTAAGCATTAGTTTTTGTTTATTAAGGTGAACAGGAGAACTCCTTTGTCATTTTTCCTTGGATTAACTTGATTTTTAAAATCTAAGGCATTTTAAAAGCACCTAATCCACCCTGGAATAGGAGTGACTTACTATACGTCAGCCCAAATCTATTCATGGTTTTCATGATTACGGGCGCACATTTTAAGTAGCACCCAGAAGATTTCTTGAGAATACCTTTAAATAATTATATATCTAATGATCATCACATTTACCGATCCCGATGTTACTTAATTTCGCTAATGCAGTTTTTTTACAACTGAGTTGCGATGTTAAAGCACACATATTAATTCTAATAGGAAAATTATTTATTTTAACTTTAATTTAAACTGATCAAAATATAAATTATTAATTATTAAGACCACTTACCTCTCCCGGTCCTTTTAGTTTTTACAGTTACAGGTTCTTCCTTTTTGTGTTCCTCCGATTTATCACTATCAGCAGGGCTTAATGGTAAACTAAAGCTTTGATTCGGTGAAACATCTAGAATTAAAGTTAAGCCTGTACGGAATGTACAAGAGAGATTGTTAGTATTGAAATTGGAAAATAGTAAATAAAGTAATGTTAGTATGAACAAATATACTTGCTGCTAAAATAAGAATTTTATCATCGCAAAATAATTAAAAACAGGCTAGAACAGAAACAGAGGATGAAGCAAAATATTACAAATCAGCAAATGAACCTTAAAAACGAGTAACAAACAAAATGTAAGCTGTGAGGGCTTTATAACGTTTTAATGAGCACACAGGTAAATTTTTGAACTTGACGTTCCCGTTCCCGCTGCTGTTGATGTTAGGTAATCCCAGCTAAATTTAAGTCAAGTGTACACTTTATAGCTAGGGAGCTGGTGGCAGTACTAAGTAAAATAATTATTTTAAACAATTTCTGCCATTCATTAATTGCTCCAATATCAAATAGAAGCTTGCAAAAAATGTTAATAAAAATAAGTGCCATAAACGATATTATCGCTTCTGTCGATAGTATCAATAAATTGCATTTAATATTAAAAAAAAATATTAACACTAGTGGCAGAAGTTTTCCTGCTGTGTTTTAGAGTAATTAATTGTTTTTCTTATTATTATGATATATAAGAAAATAAATTACTTCATCGGCAGGCAGATTAGAATAATTATTGAAATTATATTAAAAGATATTAAAAAAAAATACTTCTGCCACTATGATAATGTTGCATTAATAATCTGTATTGTTGAAAAAATGTTTTTTAAAAAAAATTATAACATAAAAATGAAAAAGGCAAAAAAAATCAATACTATCTGAGGATAGCTGCAAGGAAGTACAAATACACACTTACTAATATTATTTGTGTATATTATATTTGTTTGCATAAAAAAGAAAGTTAGAAAGAAATGGTGGTTTAAAACCTGAAATAAAGGTCACAGAGAGAAAGAAAGAAATAATGATGCTCCAAAACACGTTAGACGCTCCAAACAACGTAGCGCGTTTTAATACACATTTGGACTATCTATGCGATTAGACTTGCATGTCAGTGTTTGAAAATTTTAATAGTTTCTTGTTTTTTTCGTGAAAAATGGAAGAGTCAAAGTGTGCCATTTGCTGTACCAGCAAATATGAACGTATCTGTATCTGTATCTGAAAGTGCAGAGGGTGATAAACATTACTACCTCCTAAAGGGGACTCCTCACTCAGTACGCTGCCCATCCTACTGATTTAAAGTAAGTGAGAACGTCGCAGAGCGGAATCTCCTTAATGTCGGCCAAAGAAAGACAATACTCGCCTAGCATGGATCTTTTCTTGGACGAGAGTGCAGGGCAGTCACAAAGGGTGTGCTCCACCGTCTCGTCTTCCTGTTCACAACCTCTACACAGAGGTGTGTCATTTATATCCATTTTAAAGAGGTGTTTTCGTAGTTGACAATGTCCAGTAAGAACGCCCGTGATTAGACGAAGGCTCGCCCTAGGCTTTGCCAAGTAATGTTTAGCTGTATCTCTGTCAGGATAGTTCAATAACTCCCTGGATAAGTTACAGTTTATTGTTTCATCCCATCGTGTTGTAAACTGCTGATGAGAGTGTTTTTTAATTAGGTCCCTCATCGTAGACCCTGTGAGACCTACAAAAGGTTCGGGTCCAAAAGGTTTTGTCCCGGCAGCCTTCCTGGCCAACGAGTCAGCGATGCGGTTGCCTTTGGAGTGTCGTCTGCTGGGCTTTCTGCCCCCAGACAACAGCACCATAGGTTAGCATAGGTCTTATGATGGCCGTATATTTCCACAGGGTGACTCTATGTGACCGTCCCGAGGATCTGCCTATGGTCTGGCGACACTGCTCGTAAGAAATGTATACTTTCTTGATTCTTTTCTCCAAGTGGGAGTTTCATGTAAGCTTACTATCAAAGGTTACCCCTTATTTCACCTCTGTAGCAAAGTTTAGTTGTGTGTTTAGGAGTCTAGAAGCGTTCAAGTTGAGTTCAATATGAACGTATAATTTTATTTAACACAGAGACATTTAATATGTTAAAATATTAGGAGAGCAACTACCATCGTCATAAAGCGACACAATTCATGCGCTAGTAGTAGATGTGCAATTAACTGATGAAGGACAAGCAGGTAATTTTTGTGTAGTTTTTAATTTATTTACATTATGTTAAATAAAGATTCAGATTTTATTGTATGTTTATTCTCAGATGAAGGAGAGATAATGGATGAAAGTGCAGATCTCGCCACTAACAACAAAATTCGGGATGAAAGTGGCGAAGAAAGCAATGACTGATTTATGTTATAAATATATATTCTGATAATAAGTGTAACTATATTTAATAAAAAGTATAAAAAATAATGAATGATATTAAATGACAATATATTTTTTTAATAATACATAAAAAAATAAAACATAATGAAATAAAATATGTCAGGTTTGTTTTTTATATTACATCTAAAATCAGAGTTGTAGATGTCTGCCACCTTTTTCTTATATTTACAAATACTTTTTAAAACATAAAAATAATTCTTAAAAAGACGATGGAATGATATAGCACTAATTATTATTTTACAGTTTAATAATTATTTTTATAAAAACTCCCACCATCCTGACTTCTGTCAGCTTTAATTTCACTATCTATAAAATGTATTTAATAAGGTATAATTGATGACAGAAACAATAATATAATTTTTAACAGTTTTTTTACAATTATTTATAAAAAAAAACCATAGCTACCTGAGCTCGCCACTTATTTTTTCTAGTTAACATAGGTGCAGACTACATTACGTCTTGGTATCAACGACGATGAAATCATATACCTAAATGGCCACCAGCTCTCTAGCCATTAGTATTTTTTTATGTTTAATAAATGTTCGAGTATTTTAGTGATTTGGCACATAAAAATGTTTTATCAGTTAAAATAAACAAGTGGGTATGCGCAATACTTGTAAAACGGTGTTTTTAAAATTAGAATTACATACATAATCAACTTTTTTTAGCGATAAGTATTTTTAAAGTAAGCAAACAAAGCACATACGTACAGGGTAAAGATTTGGAGTGAGGACTAGTAAATATAAAACGCTAAATTTTAGTTACGCAATAAAAAACACTTTTAAAATTCCGACATTCTCCTAGTTATTTTAACTTAAAATCAATTTTCAACATTTGATCATCACAACCTAAGTTATATTTTAATATACCTAACATACCACTTCTGGGTTAACTAATTATTTTTTTTTAATTTCTGATCAAATCTGATGTAAATTATTAATCCTAAACTTAGTTAATTTAATATGTGTGGAAAGGTAATATACACATCAGTATTATATAATAATAAAAAAGGTAATGACTACTCTTATAGTCCAGTAACTGAAGACCTGAAAGTACCCAAAGCTGTAAATAAATCTGTACAGTTTTTATTTGTGGAGCAATTCTTAGGTCTTCGCGGATGCTTTCGAACGAGAAAAAGTTTATCACGATTCCGACGTGGGAATCCGCTGAAAATGCCCCCAAAGTCCCAAAAATGAGTTTCCCGCGAATATCTGCCAAAATATGCGAATTGGAGAATTTTTGTTTAGACAAAAAATAAAGATCACCTTAAAATCTACAAAAATGGTCCCTACCATTTTTTTCGCAAAAACGGCCGTCGAAAAATCCATAACATTCCACACTGGATAGATGTGGTTAGTTATGAGTCCGCGAGTCACTGGTGTGATGAATTTCCCTGATTTTTAAAAATTATTGGACTTTATTAAAAGAAAAAAGTACATTTGGAAACTAGACACTCTAAGCTTTCAAATGATGTGCATTGAAAAGTATTTCAATAGATGATGAGTTTTTGAGTCGCGTTTATTTTACAGATTTTTTAGAACTCCGGAAACGGCGAAAAATGCAGATGGGCAAAACAATTTTTTATCAAAACGCAAGAAAGGTGGTGAATTAAATTTTCTGGGATCATTGAACACTTGCTAAGGTCTCATTATAAAAAAGAAATGTTAATAACAAACTATTGTTCCGTGACACCCCGTATAAAAACACGGATCCTGGTTTTACACCTTTTTATTGGATATCTGGTTTACAAACGTTTCTATGGTAACACTTCAACGTAACGTAATTATGACAACTCTTTAACCTTTAACTGTCTATCAACTTCTTATCTCTTTGAAAGACAAAACTAAACTGGCCCGTGCGGACTTCCTTTGCGCTTTTTATAGTAAAGTGGAAAAGAATGGAAAAGTCTAGAATTAGCTGGAAAAATTCTTTTACTACAGGATGTAAGAAAAGTGTAAAATGGATGTCTCCAGCGCCCTCAGGATAACACACAATGACCGTCGAAAAAGGGAAAAGCTAAGGTAACCTATTTTAAATAAATTATTAACCTAAATAAAATAATTCTAACATTTTACATTTCTATTAACTAAACACTAACTAAAGTCCGTAACACTATTTTTTTTCAAAAAATATCAATAAATTACTGAGATACTCTCAAAATATTGAGAAAATAAAAATTATACCGCTTTTTTTAATATTCTAGAAAAATCAGAATGGACCCAAACTCATATGCAATGATAGGTACGGGTTTTTCCATTTTGATAAACTTTGAATGATTAAAAAATATACAATATTGCCCGAGTAATGGAAAAATTCATCCGCCAGCTTATAAGTGAATCCATCAAGATAGCGGCATTCTAGCGGTAGTGCGGCAGCTGAAATGAGGGGACTTTTGGGTCCCGTTATCTCGAAAACTATCGATTTTTCTAAAAAAACTATAGGGACCATTTTTGTAGATTACAAGGCGATCTTTATTTTTTGTCAAAACAAAAATTCTTTTTTTCGCTCGAAAGCATCCCGAAGAGCTAAAAAATGCGCTACAAGGAAAAACTGTACAGATTTATTTACAGCTTTGTCCCTTTATTTACTGGACTAATAGTATTTCTTAAAGAAAATATTTTTTAGTAAGTTTTCTGGAATGACTTTTTGTTTAAAAATTATTGTGATTTTCAATATTTAGCCGTTATAAAAAGAAACTGGAACAAAAATTATTTTATCTTATAAAAATAAACTAAATACACTTAAATGCCAACTAATACAGAAAGCAGTTTGGTTCCTAACTAAAACTTACTGTTATTGCACAAACTTTCTCCATTGATATTGGATTTTGCATCGCTTAGATGCCTCTTTTTAGGTTCTAAAATACAAAAAATTTGTTTTTATATTATTTATTCATTATATTACTGTATACACAAACTTACCTGGTTTACACTGAGAGACTGTGTTGATGTCTGGGCTTTCTGCTTTTCTTTTTCTTCCTCTCTAAAAACAAAATTACCTATATGATTTTCAAACGAAGTACGATAGGTAAAAAGAATATATAGGTAACAAGAAAAAAAAGATATACGGGTAAGATCACCTTAACTGGAAACCCATTTTCTTGATCATGGAATTTAGATTTATATATTTTTTCAGGGAGAAGACAATCAACAATTAAATCCCAAAACAGCTTTTTAAAATTTTCATCTTAACAACCTTTTTTTTACAATAAAAATTTTGCGAACTTTTAATTAAAAAATCAATTAGAAAAAACCATTAAAGATAATTCAATGAAATTTTTAGGATTTGTTGTTTAATATTCATATTTTTAAAACAGTATAACATCGGGACATTATCTGTCTATTATCATATTTTTTATTAACATTTAAATAAACAAATGCAAATTTTGATGACCTCTCTCTCAAATAATATATTTTGTTTCGTTAGATTCGCTATTTGTTATAGTTGAATATTCCGAAAAAAAAATTCACTGCTCACAATTAGTTTAAATAATATAAATATGTTTATAAGCGAGCGCCGCGCCATGATGATACAGCGCGTTCAAGCCACGACCCAGTGTCCACTATACTCATTCCTTAATAAAAAAAAAGCATTATACACTAAAATATATTGTTATTTAACTCTTGATTTTATTTATTAAATATATCATAGTTAAAAAATAATGACAATAGTTTAATTTTTAATAACAAATGACAATTAACAAATAAGTTATTTAAATGGAATAGTACATATTTTAGTAACATCCTATATTTTATATTATTTTATTTAGAAATTACTGTTGCTAAAAATGTAGTCTTTTTTAGACAATCACTTTAAATTTTTAATAATTTATTTTAAATAAAAAGTTGCGTTTGGTTGCTACCTTCATTTGTTTAAATATATAGTTGGATCAATATAAGAATGAAAATTCGGTGCCATTTAAAAAGAAAAAAAAAACATAAAAAGTAGCTAAATAGGTTTGATTTTTAATGGTGGCCGCCTTTGCTTTTTAAAATGTGCCGCTTCCCGCACGTGTCTGTAAAAATAGACCGCAAAATATATCATCTGCGCTATTTTCGTACAATTTATGTTAAATTTGTACTACAGTTTTAACATATCTTTTTTCTCTTTATTCAGAAAACTCACTTTAAAAAAAAACCTGTAAAGGCAAATCTCTTGACAAGTATCAACATTGAATTTTTACAAAAAACAAAAAGCATTTGAAGAAACCAAGACCAATTAGGAAGTTATTATTTTTTTGAAAATAACTGGGGTTAAGAGCTTTTAAAGTATAACATGTTATAAATTGGTAAAGTCAGAATAAGGAGCACTATTTGTGACGAAACATCGGATGTGAAATCTGAGAGCGCTACCAGATAGCGCAAAATAAGTGACAATGGTAAATTGCAATTTATTTAAAATCCGTTTTAAAATGGAGGTAAAAGAACATGAAAATATTTTTTTCAAATTTCGGTTTCTCTCGGATATCTCCGAGTATATTCGGAATTTTTAAAGTTTTTAAATGGGATATTGTTAGTCACATAAATGCGCAACTTTGTCCCAATTTAATCATTTTCGTATCTTCTATAGTTTTGATACCCTGTATAAAATTAAAGGAATTAATCTTCAAATATAAATGTGAGAAAAATTGATGAATACTTTACCTTTTTAACTGTCGGTATATTATTGTGAATCTGCAATGACTGCTTCTGAATGGCTTTTTCCAACTTTTCAATCATATTATTTAAAATTTTAATACGTGCTTCATTATTAAAATTAGATTTATTTAGGTAATAACAGGGACTATCATCATCCTCCCATGTGACAACATTACTCTCTCTATGCTCTTTCTGTTCTCTAATCTTACTATCTGATTTTAACATAAATCCAGCATCACCAACATTTGATGACTCTTTAAGCAATTTGCCATTCTGTTTAAATTCTTTTTTCTGTACCTGTAATAGTTCTACGTTACCTTTTATTATACGTTTAAACTTCTCCTGTATGGCTTGCCTTAATTCAAGACTAACATTCTTTACTTCACCAATGTGACTGTTTACGATTTCTCTTGATTCCATACCCTGCAAATTAACTAAAGCCTTTGAAGGTAATTCACATTCTAGTTTATCAATTTTTACAAAAAGCTTTTTACCATTTTTTTGTAACAGATCTTGTAATGTGGAAGACATGTTTTTAACTTCTTTAACTGCCGCTTTAAAACCATGTTTTAAACTAATTTCATTTTCTTTTCCTGGAGAAATTATTTTACTTTTTTCTGTTTTAGGTATTACTGATGTGTCATTATGTTTTTTAGTAAGCGCTTTATTTGTGTTATTTAACATCTGATCGACAGACATTCTCATTTTAGTTATACTTTGGGTAAATTTAATTAATTTTGAGTTATCTCTATCAACATCGCCAAAACCTCTAAACTCCTCATTAAATTCGTTGGTAATTTTTATCTTCTCAGAATCAACATTATGGTTTAATGTTTCTGTTTCTATGTCACAGTGGTTATACACATTATCTTGAACTGTAGTTTCTTTTATACATCTTACAGGTTCCTCTAGTTTTTGTTCTGCTAATTCTACTTCATGTTCATTAATAGTACTATTTTTGATATCAGACATATCGTTTATTATAGTTTCTTGAATGCTTGTGCCCCCCTCATGTACTTCATCGATTTGTAATTCTTCACCATTCTCAATAATTGTACTTTCAGTTATAGTTTCAACTACATTTGTTTTTTCACTTGGAACTTCCATTAGCTTAGTGACGACAGTTTCTTGACAATGATTTTCAATATTTTTAGAAAAAATAGGAGCTTGTTTACTGACAACTAGTTCTACTTCTTCATCATCAACATTAACATCAGAAGTGTTAAACACGATTTTCTTAAAACAAGGTTTTATTTCATCCACAGCCTTTCTTTTTTTCACTGGACTAGTACTGACTGAAGAACACTCATAGGTGTCATCTTCTTCGCCATACATGTGATAATTGACATTTGACATTTCTTGAGCTAGTCTTGCCTCCAAAGCTTCAAAACTTTCTTGACTTAAATCCTGGCTTTTTAACATTGGTGTTATACCACTATTATGTAACTCTAGTGTGTTCTGTCTAATAGATTCGTTTTCTGCACCGCTGTTACTGATATTTTTAATGGGTAACTCTAATTTTTCCTTTGCAATGTGTTGTTTGCTTGGTGATACTTGTAGTTCTTCTGTTTCAAGATCACATTTCACAATATCTTCATAATTCACATTATTTTGCTCTACTTTTTGTGGAGATTTTTCTGTAAAAAAAATAATTTTAAGACAAATGCTTTTGTAACCGAAAAAGTACAGTCAAATTATTAATCGCGTTGTCAAGTTTGATCTTTGACTGTCAAATATTAAGCTAGTGCTTTCAACTAACTGGGAAAACTACTTTTGAGAGTGGAAAAACATTACGACCACGTAAAACGTTCGGTTCATTCACAATAAGTGTTAACAATGTAATAAAAGGAATAGTAAGTATGTAATAAATCTCATCAGTGATGTTGCAACAAGTACCGCATGGCAAATTCATAAACAAAATCCTGTTACAATTCCCGACAGAAATATACATTAGCCTTGTGCTTTGCAGTCGACAATATGATAAAATAATAATAGTGGTGATTATACTGGTGATGATGACACTAGCTTCACAATAGATTTGTATGCAGTATGCAGAAAAAATGTGGAGAAACACGCCGAACTTTGAACTAAAGTATGTTTTTGCAAAACACTGCAGCTGCATATAATTAGTGTTTTTTAAATAAAACAATTAATGATTTAATGCGTAAAATGGTTAAACATTCCTTTTATGAGTTTCACCTGGCTTAAGGGGACAATTTCTTTTTATTAAATGGAAAACTATTCAAAGCTTTATAAGGTTTCCAAAACAAAATCGTTTCTTTATATATTTTTTTTATCTTAGGACAATCCACAAAGGTTTCAAGCCTAAGTACTAATATATGGGTGTCTTGAGTATGGTAAGAGGTAATTTATAACATGTGACTTAAATACTGGTGATGAAGACACTAGCTTCACAGTACTGGTACATATGTACATACTTCAAGGTAAAAGTGAATTTAAAATTAAGTACAAGAAGATACAGCATAACTTGTACTTACCCAATACAATTGAAAGTTCTTTTAAATCATGTTGTATGTTTGAATCACCTTCAGTATCTTTAGCAGCATGAACATGAGCCAATGACAGTTGATTTTGCCTTTCTAATTTTGCCAGCTGCCTTCGAATCTTCATAATTTTCATTGCTTCATGTATATTTGATGCAAATTTTGGTTTTATGTATTTGATTGTTTGCGGAGCCTGAAATATTGCATAGTTTTTACAAATGTATTTAATATACTACCTATACATCGACTTTTACCACCAATACCTCTTATCTGCAGAATCCAAAATTATGTTTAGGAAGTACAAAAATATACATTAAAAGAAACCTAAAGGAATACACTGGTAAATGAGAATACGAAATTGTTAAATATTTTGGTGTAATTTTAATACAGCTTTTATACCATCTTATAAAATTCCCATTTCTATTTCATTTTTTTATAAAGTATGTGGTACTGGCATGCATTTTAAGAAAGAAGGTGTTGGTAGTAAACTAACGACATATAAATGACATATAAAATACATTCCTATAAAATAAAGTAGTATTAATCGGTATTAAATTACTTTTCTTTTTCATCATAAAAAAGTTCTGTAAATATATGAACTAAAACCAAAAAATTAAGCTATGTACTGACGCCCACAATTTAAAAGTTCAACCTAAATTTTCTATTAAGGTATCTGTAACTTTAATTATATAATAAAATCACCGTGATCCTAAGTTCCGCACCCAATAAAAAATAAATGACCATTTTTCATGATCGGTGAAGTCTCTGGCTTCTTCTCTCATTTGAGAAATGAGTTTGCGTTTTAAATTTTTGTTTATTTTTTTGTTTCGGAGTTATTTGTTCCCTTCATGTAAATTATAGTGTTCAAAGTTTGTTTTTTGTTTATTTTGCTCTGTTTGTGGCGCATGTTTACATCAATTTGGTGGGTATTTTTATTAACTGTGCATATCTACCTTTACTACTACTACTACGTTATTGGGGCCGCCATTATGCAATATATATTATTAAATATACTTATTGGTTTTCCAAATGAAGTCTTTCGGCCATGCAACCCATATTGATAGATGTCACATCATAATATATATCTATCATGTCGACTTAGGTAAAATTATTATTAAATTTTTCTAAGAAAAAAAACTTTTTAGTCATTATGATTAACTTTCCCACCCAATATCTGATTATTAATATTATATTATTATAGACAACTAATGTCAACATAATAGAATATATTTAAAAGTAATGCACTAAATATGTGTTCATATACAATATTCTTAAAATACTGAGAAAAAAAACATAATTTGTGGTAGGTAGTAAAGGTCACTGCCAATGGCAACTCATCCTAAGGTAGATTTCAAATGTTATGGCATTTTTATGTCTTAATTTAAAAAAAAGTTGGCCCTTTTATTGTAAAAATTAATTTTCTCACATTCAGAATATTAACTATGGGTTTTTTAATAATAATTTTTAATTTATATACAAGATCCCTTTGCGAAGTATTTATTTTATCCTGGGATTAGTTAATTTATGTTGTCTTATTATTTTATTTAAAAATCTAGGTGTTATGCCAAAAAAGCACTGTTAAAAAGAAAATAGTTTTTGATTTCAAAAAGGTTTGTTCCATCCTCACAAAAAATCGTTTATTGGGCCACCCTGTACAACCACAACTAACCAAAACTAAGAATGCGAGGTACTGTATCTGATAACTGATCCATCATAGAGGCTTGCGGCATAAAAGTTATTACTAAAACGGCCAAGAGAAAAAACCTGGAAAATATTTTTAAGTTTCTAAAATGGCCGCTAGGGAGCGTAACTGCAATCTTGAATCTAAAAAAGTGATGTTTCTGTGAATTCCACTATATTAACCTAACAAAAAAATACCTTATCTTTAAAGTCGAGGATAATCTGAACCTTTTTTGTTTGACAATTTTTGCTGTATCTCTAAAACAAGTGGTGGGGATATTCAATGATTTCCGTAAAAAACATCCTGTATCTTCGAAACGACTGAGTCGATTTTACCAAACTTGGGCTAGTTAAAAAGAGCTGTTCTCGGGCTATAAATGTTAAAATATTTGAAGTTTTGTTAGTTTTACATGTTGCCGCTAGAGGGATTTTTTCGAGATTCCGATAGAAATGGTTAATTTTTTTCAAAAAAATTAAGTGCCCAAACTTTTTTCTAACCTAAATTTAGGCCAAAGAAAATTTAATACGTCAATATCTCAAAAAGTAAAGAGGCTACAAAAAATTTTATTTGACATAAATTATGTATTTTTACGGAACTTTTAATTTAGGTTATATAATCTTTTCATCTAAATGCAATACTTTACGAGTTATTATCAAAAAATCGAATTTTCAGAATTTTTTCAGGGTATACCCCTGGAATTTGACTTTTTGATTATAACTCGTAAAGTATTGCATTAAGACGAAAAGTATATAAGCTAAAAAATTTCTTTGTAATAAGCTTTTATAGTTTTTGAGATATTGACGTATAAAAATTTCTTTGGCCTAAATTTTAGGTTAGGAACAAGATATGCGGTTTTCACGAGCTTATTTAGGCATCATTTAGCTACTTTTTCATGAAAAAAAAATCATACCAATGCATTTTTTTGAAAATTAACCGTTTCTTTTGGAATGTCGAAACTTTAAATATTGTAACATTTATAGCCCAAGAACAGCTCTTTTTAACTAGCCCAAGTTTGTTAAAATCGGGTCAGTCGTTTCGAAGATACAGGATGTTTTTTAACGGAAACCTTTAAATACCCCCCAACACTTAATAATACAGCAAAATGTCAAACAAAAAAGGTTTAGATTATCCTCGACTTTAAAGATCGGGTATTTTTTGGTTAGGTTAATATAGCGGAATTCACAAAAACATCACTGTTTAGAGTCAAGATTGCAGTTACGCCCCCTAGCGGCCATTTCAAAAACTAATATTTTCCAGGTTTTTCTCTTGGCCGTTTTAGTAATAACTATTTTTGCCGCAAGTCTTTACGATGGATAGGTTCCCAGATACAGTACTTCGCATTCTTAGTTGGCACCCTGTACAGCCATGCACAGGCCCAGTCAAATAAACTCGTTTCAACCAATGGCTGACGGTGTATAACACGATCCCTTTACCGTTCCAATTAAACTTGTGATCGTTCGTGAACTGTTTCCAAACGGTCATTTTGATCCCGATGAAAAGCAGAAACCCTTGGAAAGCACAAGTTCCAACTTCGTCGTTTTTGTACTCACATAAAACTGTACAAAGTTGAAACTTGGGCCTTTGATCAATTCAGACAGTTTCGATACCGTCTCACGGCGGTACAAAAACCGTGGGTTGGAACAAACCCAAATAATATTTTTGTATCCTCCTGTTCAACTCTGATGGATTATATTTTTTTTAACAGATGTAGAATGCCTAGATTATTTTACTTGACATCACCGAGCTCTTATTAATTGTTAATTTAAACATAGTTGATCTTATATTTTGCTTTCAATTTTGAAATTTTATTTTATTTATTCTGAATTTGATGTTTAATTAACTTACTTAATCAGATTAACATTTATGAAGAAGCTTAAAGCAATAGAAAACTAACAAATTAAACAGGGTGTTTTATTAAAAATATTATACAATAAAAATATGATTAGCCTCAAACAATGTCTGTTTTACACCTTTAAAGGGTCGCCATGAGAACCATGTATTTATAAATATAAACTTACCTCCACTATATCAGTAACAGTAAGGTCTTTGCCACTCTCTGTTTGGTTTTCTTCTAGCCTATCAGAATTGCTTGAATCCCCACTTCCACTAGTAAAAACCTCTGATGACTCCTTACTACTTCCCTTAAATGATTGGGAGTAACTTTCCGTAAAACTGCCATTTCTGCTCACTTTACTGGAACCATCATTGGAATCTCTGTCTGTAGACCGCCTCTCACATTTTTTATCTTTTAGACTATAATGATCATCAACTGTTTTTTTATCTTTATCTTTTTTAGACGAGCTGCTCTTTTCGTTGTGAGAGGATTTATCACTCTTTTTAGATTTATCAGAAGATCTAGATTTTGAGTCACCTCCATCTTTTCTTTCCTTACCCTTATCTTTGGAGCTAGAGGAACTAGACTTTGACTTATCCTTATCTTTAGAGTTTTTGGATGAGTCTTTATCTTTATTGGCAGACTCCTTATGTTTACTCCCTGAAGAAGCTCTATCCTTACTTGAAGAACTTTTGTCCCTAGAAGTCTTATCAACACTTTTATCTTTTTCTTTTTTGGATGAACTTGACGACTTTTCTTTACTGTGTTTACTAGAGCTGCTTTTATCCTTTTCACTTTTATCTTTGTCTGACCTATTTTTATCTCTGTCTGACTTACTCTTTTCTTTTTCAGTCCTAGTTTTGTCCTTATCTAATTTTTCCTTATCTCTGTCGGATTTATCCTTATTTGATCTTTCTTTCTCTAACTTCTCTTTATCTTTACTAGATTTATCCTTATCTTTTTCAGATTTTTCTTTGCTTTTACTACTGGTTTCTTTACTTCTATCTCGATCTTTATCTTCTTTCTTTAACAATTTATCTTTTTCGGCAATCTCTTCCTTGTCTTTTCCATTTCTGTTTTCTCTTCTATCCTTGTCCCTGTCTTTGGACGAAGAGCTATGTTTTGAACTTGATTTATAATCTTTATGATCCTTAGACTTACTTTCAGATTTACTTCTACTTTTCTTATCTGAAATAAGATAAAGCCAAAAAAATATTATTGCAAAAAGGAACCTAACATTAAATTTATTTAAAACGCTCTTAAAGGTAATTAAAATAAAACTAATATTAAATATTATTTTCTTAAATCACTACAAAAAATATTACATAAAAGCAGATAAGTCTAATAAAGAGCTAACCTTTGTCATCTTTATCATCTTTCCTATCTTTCTCACTTCGAGATGATTTATGTTTGTCATGGCTTCTTTTACAATCATTTTATTATCATTATTTTTCTTATCTTCATATTTTTTATCTTCAACTTCTTTTTTATCATTAGTTTTTATTTCATTAAAACATTTTGTTTCCTCAGTTTTTTCTTCAGATTTTTCTAATATACTATCTTTAACATCAGTTTCAAGACATACATTACTATTTTTTCATCTTTTTTAATTTCACCAAGTTCGTCATTATCATTACTAACACAATTTATATTTTTTGATTCATTTTTTCCTGACAGATTTGAATCCTCACAAATTTCCATTTTTGTATCTTCATCTGAAGTAACAATTGATAAATTTCCCCCACTGTTTAGTGAGTTTTGTGAAATATCTTGAGCTATGTCCACTGGGTTAGCATCTTTCATCTCTGTATTGTGACTTGAGTCATGACTTGCTAAGCCTACAACATAATTAACAGAGTAAGAAGCCCCTTAGTGAGAAATTTGTAAAAAGCAAGAATATTAGCATCTTTGTAATTCATTTGTTTCATTATTAGCACAAATATACCATTTGAATATATTAATAAACTTTAAGCATTAACAATTATTTAGTCTGTGCAAGAGTAAGGGTATAGGAGCAGAGGGTATACCCTTTATTTAATATGTTCTATAACAGCAGGTTTGCAGTGTAATTGTTACATTTAATACCCAAGAAGTGTTGAAAAAATCTAAATCAATAAAATATTTTAGAACTTTCAGTGGGATTAATGTCAGTAATCAAGAATTTCAAGAATAACCAATTAAAAGTAATTTCTCACGTGAAATTTAGGATAACATAAATACGTTTTTTTTTTCAAGAAGCCTCAATAGTAAAGGAATAATAATAAAAAAAAGTTAACAGTGATATTTTTAGTAAAAAACTCAATTTAAAGGACCCAGTTTATTTGAAAAAGATCTACCTTGAACCAAGTTTGTAACATCGAAATCAAAACTGAAAAACTATATTTAAGTTATTAAATACCTGTTACCTGATATTCCGGATAAATGTGAATCTTCAGAAATTTCTTCATGAACTGAAAATTTTGTGTTTTCTTCCAAAAGCTCAAATGGGGGACTTTCATCTTCAGTTTTTGTATTTGAGCTGTTGAGTGAATTTTCATTTGTTTCAATGCTTTCATCTTTTTTTTCTGTGGAATAATTTAAGAAATACTTTAAGACCAAATATCCAATACACAATAGCAAATAAGAAAGGGAATTCGATGTTTCCTGTATTTCTACATTGATTAAAATAAAATATTTGCAGCTTTTCAAAGAAAAATCTATAGATATAATAAAAATAATAATAATACATAATACCTCACTCTTTTTACTGGCCAATTTGAGCAATTCTTATCTGCTGAGAGTTAATACTGGTAAAAAAGCCTTAAAAATAAATAATTGGCCTTATCATAAGGCAATTTCGGCCCAATTTGATACCCTACTTTGGTCAATTTAATGCCTACCAACCAATTTCGGATGAGAAAATAGCAGCGTCAAACCAACTTTGGTACCCTTTTTGGTTTTTCAACTGATAAACCGTGGTTTGTAGGTCGGTAAATGGCTTTGTTTTACGAGTTGCCATAGAGCAACAGGAAGCTGTTACCTTTTAAACAAACGGTAAAATAATTAAATTATTTGAAAAATATTGATCAACACCTACCAAAAATGTACCAAACAAATTCTGGTGCTATCATAGGCAGACGTTACGGTTGTAATGTAGGAAATACCAGTTGTCACCCACCAAAACCAGGCTATCAAAACGGGTCGAAATCGCCAATAGGGTTGTTTATTTAGGTATTAAATCTTTTAAATAAAGTGGATGCTTTAATATTAAAGGCACGGGGTGACTTTAAGTGATTTGATTTTAATTTTAAATATCTCATGTTTTACAATATCTTCGATTCAATACAACATTTATGTGATACAATATAGATCCAAACTTAATTATTTTTTATTTAAAAAATAATAAAAACTCTAGTACACATTTTGTTTTTACGCATTTAAGTATTTTATCATAATACAAGTGTAAATTTAGTAAGTTATGTGTAGGAAATTATATACTTAAAATAAATTTATTGGCAAGTATAAATAAATATTATTAACTCTAAAACGAGAGTGGATGTTCTTTAAATTAGGAACGTTTTTGCATCCACCCTCCAGAAAGAAAATAATTTTAAACATATCTGTGTTTATTTTTTTTCTGCAGTAGTTACTCCTCTGATCTAATTAACTACTAAAGGCACTGAAATAATTAAAGAAAAGTGCGTTTATTAACAAAAAATATTTTTTAAGGCAAAAATCGTCATTCTGATGACGGTCCGGTTTATCAGTTTTCAAAAGTTTATGCAAATATTTCAATTAAAGATAAAATTGTTCTTGAAAGTTACCATGTTCCTATATTTTGAGCAATATTTGGCATACAAGATATAAAATATTTTTAAATAAAAAACTTATTATTTATTTTCTACATTGATGTCACTGGTGTTTCCTGTACGTGTGTGCCAACTATAGAAAAATCATAATTTTAGTTTTCATTTTCGTTTTTAGGTGAAAAAAAATAAGTATTGCAGGATTTTTTGTCATCATATTAAGGGAGTCACTCTAACGATTCTGTCAACTAGTATTAACATAACTATATGCTACAAAAATATATTTCATTTAATAGATCTTTCTGAGAGCACGATTGTAAAATGTAAGTATTTTTGAATAATTTGTTGGCGTGTCTGTAAAGTGCGAACAATATAAAAACCATCCTTCCGACACAGCTTTCTGGTGATATCAGCAGCATAGTTTTCATTATCAGAGTGACTATTGTGTCAATTATGTCTGCTAAGTAATTATATCCTTTTTGGGAATGAACTTTGTGATAAAATAATGAGCTATTTTTTATTTTTTTTAATAGCCAATAAAAAAACGAATTTAAATAACATTTAATAAGAAACTAAAATTGTAATATAGTTTTGAATATAACTTAAATGATTTCAAAATACATTTTTTTGTTAAATAAATATCTAATTTTTAAACAAATTCTGGGGACATTAATAATGTTTGTCAATCTGATAATGCCACAACTAAATGGTTTTGGGAAAATCCCTCAATCCAACGGCACAATTTACTATATTCAATCTCCAGCCAGTTTAATAATATATGTTACAAAACCTATTTTAGTCAATAATATTATAAGATATTTTATTTACATAAATAAATTGCCAAAAAATGTGTGCCAAATCAATAAAACTTTATTCTTGTGAATAAGATCTATAGTTTTGTGGCGGATTTATGTTTCAGTTTGTTTTATTTGGGTTACTCGCCTTTCTACTTTTTGGAAAATGGGACCCTCTTGGTCCGGGTGCCGGGGTATATGGACTGACCCTGTCCAGCCCGATTGCAACAAAAAAGAAGAAAACCCCCCAAAAAACCCAAAAAAATCACAAATATTAGTCAATGACTAATATTTGTGATTTGGGGGTTTTCTTCTTTTTTGTTGCAGGCGATCTGCAAGTTCATAGAGGTCAATAGGGACAGGTCAGCCCGTATACCCCGGGACCCGGACCAAGAGGGTCCCATTTATTCTTGTGGCAATTAAAGTTATTTAAACATCATGCCTTAAAATAATATGTTACAATTTAAAAAGAGATTTCCGATCACAGCATTGTTTCATCTAGCCATGAAAAAGTATCATCAGAAGTAAGAAATTACTGACATTTTCAAAAAAATAATAATAACTTCTTTAAAATAAAGCAAATCAAGCTCTGCTGATACATGATTCCCAAAGCTTAAACATATAATTAAGTCTTAAGAAGGAAAAAACTGCAATTTTTAAACTTTTTTTTGCTGTTGTAAATTTTTTTCAAAAACACTCCTAATTTGAAAACGCCTATGTAATGCCTACTTAAAATTATATTTTTAATGTCAAATCAAATCATGGAATTCAATATTAATTTCACAGTACCTAAAAATATGTTTTTAAAAGATTGTAGCCCATAAAATCTATTTATATACCACGCCTGTAAAATTGAGTGGTTTATCAGATATTTTCTATTCTTTTGGACAATGCCTTATACCTCAACTACAAATAAATATAACATAGTGTAAAAAAAAACTATGAAATGCCCATTTAAAATGTATTTTTAATTTCGAATAAATATAGTTATGAAATTCAATTTAAATGTTACAAACTGTAGCTTATGAATTAAAATATCATTTAAATTATTGTTACACACAAAATCTATTTATATACAGCATCCACTAAATTCAGTGATTTATCAGATATATGGATACATATTTTTTCTTTTCCCTTCTATTGGATAATGGCTTCCCAGATAGCCAGTGTTACTGACGAGGTTACTGAACAAAAAGTTACTCATCAGTAGTTGTTTTCAATTTGACATTAATTTAACGACAACTTGTTACTGAGTCAAATTTGCCTACAAGTTGTTGACAATCTACCACCCCAAATGGCATGGAAATTTTCAACAACACTTGTAGTCAAATAACATACAATTTACCGACAATAATTTGCACTGTAACTTTTTGTAGCTAAGTTGTCTTTAAATTTTAAAAAACTGCCAGTTTTCCAACTTTGTACTTGAAAAATTTTCCGACAACTTGACTACAAATTGCGGAGGTAGGTTCCCAGCTAATTGCTATTCACAATGTCTATCTGGGTTATACCCGTTTCAAGATGTCAAAGTAATAGTTCTCTAACAAGTAAATAATCATTCTAAATTGGCAGCGCTCCATGTAACAAGGTCCAGTTTGACATATCATATACTCATTATATTGTTTGTTTTTTACATACTTATATAAATCCCCGTCTTTTAAATTTTGACATACCTAATATTAACTCTGCAAATGTAGGTACTATATTAAGATTTAGAATAGGTTATTTGACTAGAGCAGTATTGTAGTGTTATGCAATTAATCAACATTACTAACTGTGCTTATTAAAAATCTAAGTAATTCAGTTTTTGTTATGCATTACCGTTTACTGATTCTGGTGATATAGCTTCCAAATCATTTGGTAACAAATCCACATTTACACTAATATCCTGTTTAGAATCCTTACTAGGCTTTTCTATACCCAAATATTGGTAAACTACAGCTTCAACTTTTGGAAGAAATACTGTGTTAATTTTGGGATTAACAACTTGATCTACTATACGCTCAACCCCAGTTTCCAAAAAGCCAGATCTAAAAAAAAATATTATTTTATTACTCAATTTACGATAAGTCCAGAAGAAAAAGACCACCAGATGAGATAACTCTGCTTCCTAGAATGTTACATTCCCACCTCATAGCATTCAAGATAGAATACCAGTCTTTATAATCTAACAACCTACACATCTAACCAACAAACACTTCAAAGAGTATATCTTGTAAATTTCGAAACTGTCCTTAAATATGAAATATTTTAGGTTAGAGACAGCATGATTCCAAATACTTTTGTAGTACAAAAAAGAACTGTGCGGATATTTAAAAAATGGGATTTAATGAATCTTGTAGGGCAGTTTATTTAAATTTAGGGATAATGACTGTTAACGCATTATATATTTAAAAATGTGTGAAGGTTTTCTTTAAAAATAAAATTCTACTTGAGACTAAAGTATTGCAAAATTATAATACAAAAGCAGAAAATTTCTTCTTTCTTTCTTGCATCAAATAACTAAAAAATATCCCCAGTATATGTGTATTAAGTTGTACAATAAATAACCCGCTCCAAATAAAAGACTAGTCATATTCATAGCTTTCTATCATTGAAAATAGTTGTTAGCCCAAAATTGCCTACACCGCATAGATTTTTGGTCCAGAATACCACTTTGTTAAAGATAGCCAGAATTTTAATAAGCCAATAGAATATCTCCTAATAATTTTGGAATGATTTACTCAATTTCTAGGTAGCAATTTTAAATTTATACAGATGGTAATTTAATTTTCTTAAAATTCTTTAGGTCACAGGTCTTGTTACACCAACTTCTTTCTCTATTTTCCTGCAGGTTAATTAGGCTGTTGCTTCTATCTACAAGGTGTCCAAAAAGGGTATCAGCAATGTGATGTTTGCATAAACCAAATACACCATATTTCTATGATCATTTATTTATGACAAATAAATGTACAGTCAATGGAAATTTATGAACCAAAAAAATGTTGTCTAAATGGTGTCCGTTCGCTGTAGCACTCTTAAATCGAGAACGAAGATTATTGATAACCCGTCCAAAATTTCCCTTGATATTAATCTTATTTGCTCCTGGATATTTTGCTTTAATTGATTTGTATTAGCTGGATTATTCTCGTAGACCTTACTTTTGAGGTAACCCATAGGAAATAATCAAGTGGCGACAGGCCCGGGCTCCTAGGAGGCCAGTTAATATTGCCTCTTCTTGAAATTACTTTATTGGGGAATAATTGTTGAACAGCTTCAATTGCCCGATTTGACGTATGGCATGTCTCACCATCCTGCTGAAACCGGGGTTAAAACCTTGAAACTGTCGAGAGATAGTGCAAGAAAATCTTGTAACATTGCACAATACCGCTCGGTATTAACGGTAAGTGCCCGTCCATTTTGATCTTAAAAAAATACGGCCCAATTATCCCAAATCAGCAGACATAGCAGCCCATACGACCACTTTGGGGCAAATGCAGTGGACGTTCGTGTTTTCTGCGAGGATTAACGTCAGACCAGTACCTGCAATTTTGCTTATTTACGTGGCCGTTTACATGAAAATTAGCCTCATCACTGAATAAAATGTTATTAAAAATCGACGAATCGTTCCATCATTTCATTGACAAATTCTAACCGTGTATTGTAATCCCTCGGTTTTAATTCCTCCCCACTAACTGTATCTTATATGCATGCAGATGCAAGTCTTTGGTCAAAATGTTATGTAAAGATGATCTTTTGAGAGTAGTCGTCTGACTTCGCTTCCGTACAGATAAGGTTGGATTCTCTCTGACTGATTGACATACTCGTTCAATGTTTTCTGCACTTCTTACGATTCGTGGGCGGCCTGGCTTATGAATTTGCACTGTGGATCCAGTGGCTTCAAACATTCTGATCCATTTTCTAATAACATCAGGGCTAGGTGATAATTGAATATCATGTAATTGGTAATGAACGCGATACAGACGGTACTGTCACGATTGAATTATTGTTTTGGTAAAATGCACGTACACAAAAAGCGCGTTGCTCTCCCGGGAAACGGCTCCATTGCAACTGAAATTCCTTGAACCGTTTACTTTTTACTCCGCCGTAAGTGGCGGCGTTGCCACGTCTGAGATTAAATGCACAAATAAAGTGCTGATACCCTATTTGGACACCTTGTACAATACCATGTTTCTTATTTCTCCCTTTGACACATATTTTAGGGCGCTGCTAAATAAAGAATCTGCATTATATACAAACTTTGGTTACATTTAAAAGCTTCTTAAATAAGAACTACATATTTTTGGACAGTAAAGCACTGATTGATTAATTGATACAACATTGTTTTAAAAGACTATCATGTGTCTTAATTGACACATTTTAAACCCCTATGAAAAACTATGATGTTTGGTTTCTTTTTGGTTAGTTCTGTCATAGCCGTTATAAAATAGGGAATAATAATAAACCTTAAATTTGTGTACAGTGTAGTGTTCTATGTGTTTTGTTTTCTATATCTGCCTATTTCAGTGGCACACCAGCAAAAATATAAAAGACAAGAAGGTAATAGTGTAATTTATGCAGATCTTAATTTAGAATCTACATTGTACTCAATATTGTATGTTTAGAATAATTTCTTAATTAGATGGATGAAAACAAAATATTAAGGTTTAAGATTAAAATGAATGATTTCCTTTTAAAATTTCCAGTATTGTACTTCTTTCATTTCCAGGATAGGTAATTATAAATTCGCAAAGACAATGTTAATGCTGGTAACATATTATATGAAATTCTTTGCGAAACATACCTAGTAAATCAGATTGAAATGTTGCAAGACATTATATCAAAAACTTGACTCAATTTATCAAATCTCAACAAGAATTGTTGGAAAATTAAAAACTAACCTGAACTGTTAAAAAAGTGGATTTTTTTTTAAGTTTTTTTAAAACATTTTTATAAAAACACTTTAAGTGAGGTAACCTATAGACTCTCCAGTGTTTTTTGAGTTAGCCGACGATGATGTTAAAGGCTTAAGTCTTTATGTAATAAGGCTACATAAATATAATTTAGATATTATTGGCTGATTTATCAAACTATATTGTGCTCCATAATATGAGTTTTTTTTATAAAGTTATTGTTCTGGTAAAATTTACTTTTGCTATAGTTGCATATATATAAGGTGTTTATTACTAAATTTGAGATCTTTTTTGCATGAATATTCTTGTCAGTGGTTTTTTAGTGTTTTGATAGTGTCTTATCT
>JAHBCN010001438.1:0-118047 GCA_019359885.1 Listronotus oregonensis
TGACTTGGCAATTTTTTTTACTGATTTTTGGATAATATATTTTCATTACGTACTTGGTACGTACTTTATACAAATATCCTGTAGAAAACGGTGATAGAACAATCCAACAGGTTTATCTGGATCGAAAAATGTTCAGATGGAAATTCTATCACAACTTAACTGATACATTCTTATAAAAACTTATGAATTCATTAGTAAGCTCTTTAGCAAAACAATAAGTCAGAACTGCCTATGCTTTATTTTGTTTTTCTCTCCATTTTTCTGATCATAATCCATGGAAAACTATACAAAAAATTACCATTATATTTTAAGAATGGAATTGCTGTTTCAAAAACACAATAGTTTATCATAACTTCCAAATAAACATCGTATTTTACTTGATCTATCAGGCTTTTTCACAGGGAATCGTTAAGACTCGAGTCAGTAAACTATACCTTACTTATAATAAAATACCAGGTCAGGTCCAACTTAGGACCTTGGGCTCGGGCGAATTGGAATGGGCCCCCCCCCCAGTAACTTTTATTAGTCCGGGGCATTTAGATCAAAATCGACTGAAATAAAGAAATTTTTAAGGTCGCAGATATCGATATGCGGTTTTCGCATTGTGTTCGAAAACCCCAGGAAGAAAGTTATATGGTGTGGTTTGCCTTTTTTTCGACAAATTCATTTGCAATAAATGCATTTTGCAATTGCATAATTACTTGCAATGTGCTTTTATTCCCACATTTTTTCTCTTCAGTCGATACAGGAAATTTCTGTTCGCGCCGGTCCCCATGGTAACGATACTCTATTCTCATGATAGCTTTGGCGCCTTTTTTAAATCCAGTTTCGAGGCAGAAAAGATTTCCAAAGCAATTGCTTTGTGTAATATAATTTAATAATTATTTAAATTTTTTATAATTTATATTCCCGGGTAATTTTAATATCAGAATTGAATTCAGTATCCCCGAAAACCCCGGAGTAACGATTTGCGGCCGATTTTCATAGACGCTGCAATTTCCCCCCAATCACCCCCGCAGAGCGACCCCCGGGCGCCCCCGGGTAATTCTAATGCCAGAATTGAATTTGGCATTCCCGAAAACCCCCGAGTAACGATTTTCGGATGATTTTTATGGACGCTGCAATTCCACCCCCAATCATCCCCCGGGCTCCTCCTGGTAATTCTAAAGTCAGAATTTAATTAGACATCCCTGAAAACCCCCGACTAACGAATTTTCGAGCGATTTTTCCGAGTTTCCACTCGTTCTTATAATATTGCAAGTAATTATGCAATTGGAAAATGCATTTATTGCACCAGAATGCATTTTTCGAAAAATGGCATCACCACACCATATGGACTTTTTTCCTGTAATCATTTTGAACACAGTGCAGAAAACCGCATCTCGATATCTGCTGACCTTAAAAATTTTCGATTTATTTCCTAACTTGCCTGGACTATATACAAACAATGGATATTTGGCCCAGATGTATTAGCCTTTCGTTAAACGTTTAAACTTTTTCGCAAAATAATTTTTTATCACCCTACGGTGGTCGGGGCTCCCTTTGGGGGCTCTTTTGTTTGGGGGCCCGGGCGTTCGACCCGTGCGCCCATAGGTAAGTTCGGCCCTGCCCATGGTACGTTAATACTTATGCTTTAAGCTTTCGTGGACTGCTCCAAGACAAAATAATTGAAAATACAAAATTAAGACTATTTAATGTTACGTTTGATTGAGTAACGCCTGTATACGTTTTCTTTTACGAAAAATTGGTTTAGCTGAATGACTCCGTGTCTAATAAATTTTTATAGCCAATTAAAAAACATCAGCTTTTATTTAATTTATTTTCTTTTGTAACAAACATACATCACAAACCACAACTAATAACAAGATAAAATTAACATTTGAGCACTTCTTATTATGTACCTACTTATACTAAGCAGTGTATGTCTCTTCAATTCAACTTATAATTACTATCCAATAAAAATTCACCTACTTTAAATTATATAATACTAAAACTAAGTTTCAAGTTAAAATTTTACAATAAAAATGGTTTGAATTTGATCCTAACAAGGATAAATATGGATAAGTTGGGATTTAAAATCAAATATTAGAAAAACATGAGTCATAATATTAAAAGCTATTTAAACAATTTTTTATTTTTATTTTTGATCCCTGTCTTCCTGTCTCTCCTTATCACCTTGACTTAGACAATATGACTATTTTCCTGATAGATTTAATATGAAAATGGTAAAAAAATACAAAATAATTAGTAACTATTCTATAAACTAAATTACTATACATTTTATATCTAATGAAAAGGGCAAGGTGGTAATATAAATAATAAAGATCTATATAATCGGAAGATACATTTAGTTAAAAATCTTTAAATTTTTAAGTACAACCAATATCACACCAAAAATTAAATTTTTGTCGTCAAAATGGGTAAGAAGTAAGAAGATACCTACTTTAGCTAAATAGATAAAAATCAAAAATATATACTTGTTAAATGAAATGTAAAACCACTTTTCTTTAATAATCTTTAGGATAATTCATACGTTTAAATATTATATTTCTATCGACCTTTTTTAAGTCAAGAATTTAAAAGTTTTAAAATTTCCAGTTAAAAAATTAGCTTTAAATTTAATAAAGATTTATGTACATTTTAAGCTTTAATAATTATTGTTAAATTATATCACTAAAACAATATACAGATTGGCTAAGTTCGATCTTGGGATAGAATTTTTGTGTACAGAAAAGAGATAATAATTAAGAATATCTAAGTGGAAGGGAAATAAAGCAAAATATAATGACCTTATTGCCACATTTCTTTATTTTGGGTGTTGAATGTTATACCTAACTGGTTTAGACTTTCCGTATACGGGAGGTGGCCGCGTCGCAAACAATACGCTGCTTGCTTGGCCGGCATTGTTTGTCCTGCTTTGATATACAATAAAATGTTTTTGTTCTCACGCTTTCAATACAACGTTAACCCAAAGTCCTCATAAATCAATCTGTATAGTCTTAGGTTACCTATTTCCATTTTGCTTTACAGATTTTTTGATAATATTTGCAGATAGTTTTTAAACCTTTTAACTTTATCTTGCATTTTCCTTTGGTATCTTTTTGGTTAACTTAAAATGTTTATTATATATTATAATTATTATCCTTTCAAGAAACAAAAGTATTAAGTTAAATTTTGTCGTTGTATATTGTTCGTATTTAGAAATAAATACATTTACACAAAGTGGTTGAAAAAAGTGCATTCTCGGAATACTCCATTTTTTAGAACATAAAAAAATATATTTTTAAAAAGTCCACGCACCAATTACAATAAAATCTCTAATGGACCTAAACTTAAGACAACATCAAAACGCTTTTTTAAGATATAGTAAATAAATATGAATAGCTTTGAGCTTTAAGTACAATATTTTGATTTATTTAAACTACATAGAAAGTGAGGCATTTATCATACTACATAAACACATTTGCTGGGGAATATTATTCCTGCAAGTTAATATTTAATATTAGAGTCTTATTTATAGAACACCAAAATAATTAAATTTATGAAAATGTTTGCTGTTAAAACATTTTATATATGTGAAATGTCTTACTGAAACAAAGTGGTTGAAAAATTTTTTTCTTTAAAGTTCGATGTACAAAATAATTTCCTAAACATATATTTTGAGGTTTGTACGCTTCACCCTCGTTTAACTTTAAGCACAATTAAACTGATTGATAAGAAGAGTACTATCCAAACTATAGTTGCAATAAATCCATAGTAGACATCTGGTTCTAGAAGTGACCACCCTCTCGTCATCATAGCACGAAGTGACGTCGTAGCTAGAGTTAGCGGTAGGAACGTCGAAATGTATCTTAAAGCAGTTGGCATTCCTGTAATATATTACACAATGTTAGATTTATGAATTATTGACTCAGCTAATAATTTCGAGCTGCCTGGGTTCTGGATTCTGTAGCAAAAATTTTGACTCTTATTTACATAATTAAAGAAAATTGCATTGGAGATGGGCTTTCACTCTGTACAGGCGGTGGTCAAAAAGTTTACAACAAAAGAAATATTTAAAATTTAATCAATTCGAATAACATAAAAACATATTTTGACACTTGTCACGTAATTGCTGTTATGGCGTCAAATTTGAAAAAGGGTTATAAAGTGTCAAAAAGTGAGATTAGAAGTTAAAATATAAAAAAACGTTTCTTTGAAAGTGTTAGACAATGTCATGGTTTCAATAACACTAAAATCTTGGACTTCCATTGTCTTTATTTGTTAATTGTTACACAATGTTTTGGTTAGTGATGTATCTCCAACCGTTTTCAAGTGATAACAGTTATCAGTCTTTTTCGGCAACGTTTCGTTTTCGAGATATTTATCATCAAAGTTGAAAATCAAACTTACCTTATTTACACTATTCCTCCTTCTTAATTTTTACACCAATATGGCAGACAATATTCTACAAACACCTTTTAATACCTTATATTTCTATTTATTTTACACCTTTTTTCCATTTCATTGCAAATCTTCACTTTCACACGCCGCAACGTGGCCGCAACCATGTATACACTAGGGATTTAATAAACAAATATGGCTGCTGCCTCTGAACTTGAAAGTTCGCAATTTAATAGAAAAAAAGTGTAAAATAAATAAAAATACAATGTTTTAAAAGGTGTTTATAAAATATTGTGTGCCACTTTAGTGTAAAAATCAAGAATTTTGTACAAAAAGAAGGAGGAACATTGTGAAAATAAGGTTAGTTTGATTTTCAACTTTAATAATTAATATCTCGAAAATATTTTTTCAGATTCGTAATCAGCGCCTCTAAAAACCCCCGTATACCAAATTTGGTCAAAATCGGTGAGGAGGAAATTTTCGAGATAATTACCTTTTATGGCCATCCAGGGTGTAATTTCTTTATTTTCAGTTAAATAATTATTAATGTTAATAATATATTGAACAGTGTTTTAAATTTAAAATCATATTACTTTGTTAATTACCCATTATATTTAAAGTGCCGCTATCAAGTATTTGCTTTTGGATACATGGCATTGAAAGAAGCATGACACGTCTACAAAAATTATTATCAAGTTTATTGGTTTTTATTTAAAAACCATACAACAGGTGCTATTAAAATGGTTTCTAATGACTAAAACGAAATATTTTAAGGTATATGTACACTATTTCCCAAAAAATACGAATTTTTAAGTTATTATATATTTTTGGTAAAGTTGGTCGTAAATAAGCCTCAAACTGAATTCTAAACTATTTTGTCTTATGAATTTTTTCGATATTTTAACTTCTATCCTCCCGTTTTGACCTTTCATATCACATTTTTCAAATTTTCTGTCAGCAGTCACCTGACAGGTGTCAAATTTTTTTTTAGGTTATTAAACATGCACAACTGATAACCGGAAAACTTCTTTTAAATATTTCAATTAAAAAGAAATCCCATTTATTTTAATCTTTTTTGACCACCCCGTATAATAAAATTAGTTTTGGGAATCCAGATTTGCTCTTTATTTAATATTATTAATTTTGTAGATAAAGCAATAGTAATTATAGCCAAAAACGCAAATTTTGGATAAAAAATACGTACCTTCAATCGGCCAAATAACGCCACTAAGAAGTAAAGTTGGGTAAAAGCTTCCTAATGCTAGTTGGATAGCGTTTCTTTCTAATTCGCAAATGGCTGAAATAACAAATCCGAAGCACATTCCACACAATCCCTGGAGAATTGTAAGTACAACCACGATGATAATATCTCCTTTGCATTCTACTCCAAATACCAAAATCATGAAGATGAGGACCAGAGTTGTTTGGCCACACATTACCACGAACTGAGTAACCACATGTGAAAACAGAATTTCACCGGGTGTGACACCTGCAATTTAAATAGGTATAATATAGTATATTAAATTATAAGTAGATATTAAGGTCGTTAAAACACGCGCGATTTTTTGAGCACGACGGTGTAACCGGAGTTTTCGAAATAGAAGCATGCTTTTTAAAGACTAGTAATCCACAAATACTTTACGCTGTTTTTTATTGCTTTTGAAATATTTTTTATACAGCAAAACTTGTCTATAACGGCCACCATATAATTAAGAACAATTGGCCTTTATCGAAGGGTGGCCAGTATTGTCAGGTAACAGTTGTTCAACCATTTGAGGCAACAAAATTTTCCACTCCAAACGGTCCAGATACTGAACATTTTTACCTCTTGCTTTACAAAATCAATCTTCCCGACTTCGGGAATTTTCTTTTTTGTTCTAAATTGACACCTTCTTCAAACGTTCGTTTTAGTTCAGCTTTATTTCTGATGATATCATTTATTTAGCTTTTGCGAACCCAAAGCGTACTTTTCACTTTCTGCGATAACAATAATTTTTTCCTTTAGTGACAAACCCTTTCGTTTTAGGGACATGATCAAACCCTTATCGATTCCGAACACGATAAGTTTATTTTTATCGATAATCCTCCTCTAGTCACTAATGCTATTTGAACCCGGCCATAAATATTATTGTTGGATATTTTCACCTTTAAAATTTGCAGAATACAATCAAAATTTAATAAAATACAGATAAGCCCAAAGAAATTCCGGCCAATAAAAAAAGGTTAATTTACCTGAAATAGGTTATAAAAATTGAGATTTGACTGGCCGAGGCTGTTTTATAAGGGTGTCCATTATCTAAGGGTATTTATATACGGAATATAAATTAAAACTTGGTTAGCTTGAAAGTGGCCGATAACGCGGGTGGCCGATATAAAAGGGTGTCCGTTAACACAAGTTTTACTGTAGTAATATTTTATTTGACGTTATAAAGTACTCATGTCAGATCAATATTTTTTTTTCTTTAAAATGCCTGACATGTGCCAAAATTCAAGGTTAAAGATTGGCAATGTCATCTTAGACTTCAGATTTCTCGTGTTGTTGATTGATGTACCATGTCAACCTTTAAAACACGCGCGTGTTTGATAGTTGGATTTAAACACGCTCAGGCCTACTTTAATTAAGCAAAATACCAATAAAAAATATATATTTTATTGTGAGTCTATGTAAGATAAAATATTATTGACCGTTTTTAATATGGTACTTTAGAAAATTTATGTCTATTTCAAAATGTTTTAGTCATATCTGATGTCATTTTTTTTGCTGTCATTGTTACAGATGTATTCAGTTGACTGCATGCGTTTCGCTAAAAAGGTACTTAAAATTTTTAAAAATTTGTATTTATTTACAAACCGCCTGGTATTATATGGTAATTAGTACTTTCACCTTTTTAAAATATCTTGTTAGAAACTAGATTTTGTTGACGGTAAGATGAGTTTCACTTTAGAGAAATAGCAATAAATGCAAAATTTATATGTAACTTATTATTTAAACCAGCTTGTTCCTTGTAAATTATTAGAATATATCCAACAAAATTTTTTACAGCATCTAGATAATATTGGTATTTTACTGTAAAATTAAGCAAATATACATACCAGCAACCCAGGATCTATCCAGTAATCCTTCCATTCTTTCAATAATCAGTGCCGAGGATGTAAGTGCGACAGCCAAGAAGAAAACAATTCTACAAAAAGACAAAAATTTTTTATATACCTACATTAACACATTTGTTAATGAGCTCTTCAATTACTAAAACTTTTCTAGATTTCTATTTTTTATACAGATATAAACCCAAAAATGTAGTGAGTAAACTTTTAATTGCAGCAAAAAAAGATCTTGATGGATATATGGTAGAAGTGATATTGCATTTAACCAGACCTTAATTTCTAAAAATTATTATTTTAATTAATTTTAAAAATACTTCTTCTTCTTAACTGGGAGCCGTCTTGATTAACTACCGGAGGCAGCGCAGCCTCATGGGCTTTTTATGCCTAACATACAATACTTAGTCACGAACTTAAGAGTGCATTTACGCTACACCTTAGGGGTCGGGCGAAAGGACGCGGAGTCGGTGGGCGGAGACTAACAAACTCCCACTACCACAATTTTCGTATAGCCTCATTAAAACTATTATATTTTATTTAGGTTCTGCCAAATTCGGTGGATCGATGCGATGTTGTTTCCGATTGCAAGCCTACAGGAGATAACGTTTTTCGGTAACTATTTTTCACTTAAATGACATAAATTATACACCATTTTGAAGTTAAGGAAATAATATATGCCTCTGCTGTAACGGATTTTCGAAATATGAATCGAGTTAAGAGAAAATAGTATCTAAACATAACCGATTTTAGGGTGACTTTTACTCAAGGAAAGATTAAAAACTAAATCTAAATTTAAAAAACTATTACAGCAGAAGCCTAGATTTAAAGTGTTGACTTTTATATAGTTTTTAAAAATTATCGATAACTTATACCGTTTTTGAGAAAAACATTATGCCCCGAACCCCAAACTGGATCCAATTTTGGCGGCGCGAATGGACTCTTAGATAAAAACTATGTATAATGACAAAAAAATATAATATATATTTATTACTGAAAAGTAGTAAGACTGTCTTAAAATTCAGTTTTATATTTTTCAATATTTTAGAAACGCAAAGTAAAACCATTACAACAAAAATTAAAAAAGAAAGTTGTTGTAAAAAAAAACATTATACCTATTTAACAGATCTTCTAAATCTTACGATTTTATTAATATAGCTTCGCTGGATTTTTGTAAAAAAATTAAAGAATAATTAGAATAAACTTGGCCCATAAATTTTACTTTATGTCTACCTACCAGAAAAAATACCATAAATAATTAAAATGAAAATGGTTTAAAAACTTACGTTAATATTACACCAGGAGCTACGAAATCTGTAAATGACGGCTGATTGGACCCATAAATCGGCTTCTTAAATGAAATAGGCACGTCAGCTAATCCTTCATTCTGATCACAGTCTCGTAGCAAGTCCTTTGTAAAATTCTGATATGTTAGTTGTAAGTCTCGTTGTAAAATTATGCCAATCTGTTGATCTAAAACAAAAAACTTTAAATATAAATAAAGATAGTTTAGTTATCCTAGGTGGTTTTAATAGCACAAAACAAAAAACTTCTGAAATTGACGACAACTTAAATAAAATGTAAAGTTTAATCACAAAAATTGTCCAAAAAGTAATGAAAAATCGGCCAAGCGCCTGAAAAATTTTTTGATAAGTATGTCTGTTAATTTAGTAAATTAATACTTAGTTTAAATGCCCAAGCTGACTTAAAGGAAGGGGTCTTTTTTTGTTTAAGTATAAAATAAGTTAATTATCAAATTAAAAATCAAATATTATTTTTAAAAACGGTTCTTTTTATCGAAATGTTTAAAACTATTCTTGATAATTATAACGTCGAAAATAGTAAAATAATTGCATTAAAAATATCTCTTTGGAAATTAAAAATCTACAGAGAAGGAATTGGCACGTGTATGGAAAAAGTGGGATAAGTAAAAAATCTGAAATATACAGGGTGTCCAGTTTTCGTATGTTTTTCTATACTAGATCCTTTATTATAAAAGATAGAAAGATGCGGTTCGCGGCTTACTGTCCTATTTTTTTGTGAAACTTTCAATGCTGTTAACAAAATTTTCATAGCCCTCTTAGTTTCTAATTTACAGGACGAAATTGAAAATCTGTATTTTTTTACTCGTCCCTGTATTTCGATTAATAACTTAGAGAAAAGGTAAATACGGATTCTAATAGATTTTTTACGTAGAATTCAGTGACGTACTTAGTTTTTTACCCAGAGCTATGAATTTTGAGATATTGACCAAACTTAGTTATTTCTTAATGGAACACCTTATATAATATTTTCTTATCTCATTCGCCTCTTTAAGAGCTTCTCAAAAATATATAATTGTCCATAATTATTTTTATGGAAAAGGTAAAAATTTCACGTTTTTCGTAAAAATATGGATTTCCACGCAGTAGGCTGTGGCGGTAAATTTAAAACCACATTAATAATATTTTGAATACTTTTTGTAGTAGGCTATGACTAATGCCGCTCAGCATATAAGAATGCATTTGGTTAATTATGAATAGCAATGACGGAAGACAAAAAATAAATAAATGCCTCTTATCGTATATTTTTAATAGTAATGTCAAATATTTGCGATATATACAATTTTGTACTTTTACTTTCCTGTATGTAGTGCCAAATAGTGTTTATATAAAAAAAACAGATCATGGCAGAAAATAATAAATTTGAAAATTACGAAAAACGCGATAAGTATGTTTGTTTTATCCAAACTAACGAAGATGCGAATGAAGCCTCGGAGCTGTATTTCAGTAGGTAAGTTTTGACAAAATTTTAATAGTAATGAAAATAGTAATTAGAAGTTTCTATTATTTATTATTAACTGTTAGTTATCTATTTTCATTTTTCGTAGATATCCAGAAAGACAGCAGCCAGATAAAAGAATTTTTCAAAAAATCAAAGCCAATCTTATCGAGTATGGATCTTTCAACAAACCAAGGTCTAAGTCTTACAACAAAGGCAACAGGAAAGTAGACGAAATAAATGTTGTGGCCTCTGTTATGGCAAATCCATCCACGTCATGCAGAAAAGTGTATGAAGAGGTGGGGGTTAAAAAATCAAAAATCCAATTTATACTTAAAAAGCATAAATTCAAACCCCACAAATATAAACTCGTCCAACATCTGCACCCCGGTGACGCACAACGTAAGATAGATTTCTGCAACTGGTACCTACAAATGATGCAGGACCGTAGACATTTTGAAAGGATGGTGGTATGGTCAGACGAGGCTTATTTTACCAGCGCAGGAATTCTGAACCGAAATAATTCGAGATACTGGTCTCAAGAAAACCAGCATGTAATTTATCCGCGAGAACGCCAAGGTCGCTTTGGATTTAGCGTATCATGCTTTATTTTTAACACTAAAATTAAATATTTCATTTACGAAGGGACAGCAAATAGGTATCTAGGTATAATCCAAAATGCCTTGATGGAAATATTAGAAGATGCTCCTTTCGCCCATGTAAATAATGTATTAGATGGCGCACCGAGTCATAACTCGTTAAGAGTAAGGGAATATTTAGAGGCCGTTTTCCACAATAAATGGATTGGTACCAATGGACCTGTCAGGTGGCCACCAAGGTTACCTGACCTTTCTGTATTAGATTTCTTTTTGTGGGGGTATATAAAAAATCATATTTATAAGAATCAGTACCAAAACATCGATCAACTTCGAGAAGCTACCCACCAGACATTTAGGCTTCTGCAGGGACGACCGATGATTCTTTTGAATGCTTTACGAAGAATCAGAACAGTATGTCAAAAGTGCCTTGAACTAATGGAGAGCAGTTTGAACAATATGTGTGACCCATTACATTGTAATGCAAAATGAATAAATGTTACTGGTTTTATTACTTTTTTAACACTTAGCCACAACCGACTACAAAAAGTATTCAAAATATTATTAATGTGGTTTTATATTTAAGGCCTGGCCTACTGCGTGGAAATCCATATTTTTACGAAAAATGTGAAATTTTTACCTTTTCCATAAAAATAATTATGGACAATTATATATTTTTGAGAAGCTCTTAAAGAGGCGAATGAGATAAGAAAATAATATACAGGGCGTTCCATTAAGAAATAATTAAGTTTGGTCAATATCTCAAAATTCATAGCTCTGGGTAAAAAAACTAAGTACGCCACTGAATTCTACGTAAAAAAATCTATTAGAATCCGTATTTACCTTTTCTATAAGTTATCAAAGAATCGAAATACAGGGACGTGTAAAAAAATACAGATTTTTAATTTCGTCCTGTATTTTAGAAACTAGGAGGGCTATGAAAATTTTGTTTACAGCATTGAAAGTTTCACAAAAAAATAGGAGAGTAAGCCGCAAACCGCATCTTTCTATCTTTTATAATAAGGGATCTGGTATATAAAACTGGACACCCTGTACATTAAACAAATAATTTTTTTAAACATTTAAGCAATTCTGAGAGCTTTTTAATTAAAAAGGAACCCAGAATTGACAAAATATTTTAAAGGGAAATATTAAATTATTTCAAATCTTCTTTAATTTACATTATTTCATTTCTGACATTTTTTGATTTACCCCAACTTGTCAATACACGCGCCAGTTTATAATGACTAGTAACAAAATTTATTTAAAATAATAATTTAATTTTTATTTACAGTTTACAACCACATTAGATACATAATTATGGAGAATATATTGTCCAGTTTTATTTAAGAGAAATTATTATTTTAAAGTAAGTAGGTAAATTTATTCAAAAAATTCGAGAAATTAAAATTTATAGTATGTATTAAAATAACTTCATATCTTAAAAATTACGTATTAGAAGATTATTTACTATTCCATTTATAATAATTTAAAAAATAGGTAACCATACGCGTTTTTGAACAATTTAAAAATGTATGTAAATCTGTAAATGTTTTAGTCCACATCTTAAAATAAAAACCAACCATTAATATATTTCACTTACTGGACATATCTAGCCATACACGAATCTCACTTTGATCTAAGGTTTCTTCATCACTGTCTTTTCCGAGAGCTATTCTGGCAACCAAAGCATCTGTAAAGTTTTCTGTAAAGTACATGGCACCCCACGCTTCCCCTCTACTGACAGCGTCCTTTGCAGATGCAACATCCGGATAATATACCTGGAAAAGTTATCTTTGGAAAATTATAAATTAAAGGTACTTTTGCCAAATGGTCTTTGATACTGACGCGCCTTAAATTCTCTCTCTCTCTTAAAAGGTACTTTTGTCATATAGTAAATAAATCATTAAATAAATTGATAAGTAAAGAAATGTTAGTTCCATTAATGAGTATATATCTTTAAATACCATCTACCATCAAAGGTTTGCAAGCTAAAAAGTTAGTGTTACTGTTAAAAAATGTTGGGTTGACGGGTAAAATTTAAAGACGTTTTACACATATACGAGAATTATCTCGAAAATTATTTGTGCCAAATTTACACATTAATCATTACATTGTAATTTACATTTTTAATAATTCCAAATTAAATTTTCGCAATAAAAATACTTAATTTGTTCTATATTTTAATCAAGGAAATTAGGAAATAGCCCTATAATCTTCGCAGAACAATTTTCGGGGTCGGTAATTTCAATTAAGCCTAAGAACCTGTTTTAATCAAAAAGGTTTCCCATTTGTAAAATTTGTTCTAAAATTTGAATTTATTTTTAGAATTTTATACTTTAAATACATTAGCAATTGGAAACATAAATCTATTAAATACTTTTAAGAAAACATGTTTTGAAATATTTAGGATGGGTAAATGATTTGTTTTATTTTTAAATTTTTAGCCCTTCCAGGTTATGTTATGCTAATCCCTTGACAGCAGTTTACAAAATTAACCTTTGTGAGTATAGCATAAATAATAGCAATAATTCTATTAAAATTTAATATAGAAATCATATACAAATAAATGTACCATTACAAAAAATCTTATTAAAACCTTTATTAAAATTTTGGAGATGGTTTTCGTCATTTTAACCAGCATTCTCATATGTGTAAATTGGCTCGGAATGTTTTAATAAAAGCGTTGATTTCTCAATCAACGAGAAAAGGTAATTGTACACTATCCTTTTTTGGTATTACTGAATATACAATGTTTTAATGTAGCAGCAGTGGTGTAGTCGTAATTTTTTAAGGGTGGTAATGTTTAAATTTTTTGTTTTATTGAATGCACAATTTTGTTTAGTTTTATTTCTATGATTTCATACAAAAGCTTAGAGCCTTGAATATTGGACTCATTGCATTACAAGACGGCTGTAATGTATTAATTAATGCATTTAGACTGTGTCAAAATTTTGTTTTTTTTTTTTCGATATTAAAAAAAATCTACCCAAACTTAAGCTTTTCATTTAAAATACATGGGATTTTTTTTTCTTATTTCTAAAATAACTATGTGATTTTTTTTTTCAAATATCAATTCAAACTATCTTATAGGAAATTTAATTCTCTACAAAATCGGGGCGAAATTTTTAATGGTGGAATAATACGAATAATTTACTTTTTAACAAGGATACAATTTTTATTCTATTTTATTTCTACTTTAAATACAAAAAAATCACTGTTTACATACTAAAAATAATTAAACCTTGTCAAAACAGTGTTTAATTATAATTTAAACTCGAAATGAAACAGAATAGAAACAAGGGAATGGATGCGAAACAAACACAAGGAATACTGGGAGTACCTCTATAGAATAAGACATGGAAAGGGCTTCATAAGGGGCCCATCCAAAAGAACGAAGGAAGAACTACTCAGACAAAGTAGGAAAAGACTTCGCATAACAGTAGGGTTGCTAACAGGGCACGATAACCTAAAAGGACACCTACACAAGATGCAAGAAACTCATACAATGGGGATCCAAGTTGCAGAATGTGCGACGAGAGGGAAGAAACAGCCTACCACATACTGTGTAAATGTGAAGCGTTAAATCACAAAAGACAGGCATTATTTGGGCAGCCGAAAATGAGCCCCCAGGAATATATCAACCAACCAGTTTCTGGGTTATACAGACTTGTAGAAGGAACAAGACTAATGGGAGGATTGGTATAAAAGATAATGGGAGATTAGGCACAAAAAAGCCCAAGAGGCTGCGCTGCCTCCGGTAGTTAATCAAGACGGCTCCCAGGGAAGAAGAAGAGGAAGAATAAAAATCCTTGCAATGCACTGCTGCAAATTGAATCCCAAAACCCAGATATAACCGGTTGCTGTCAGAGCCTTTTTTTGTTCTCACGAGTTTGTACTTTTAACCACCACACGGTCAACGCCACCACGTGTGATTCTAAAAAAAATGTTTAGGATTTACGCCAGACCTCGAAACTACACTTTCACGACACTACTAAACGGCAGTTGAATTGTCCTTGATCTCCGAGAGCTAAGAACGCCCGATTTGGCTCCTCAAGCCACTTTTCCCGGAAAAATTATGTAGTTTTTAACCGAACATCCCCACTGGTCGGTGGTCAAACTGAAATTTAAAAAAAAGACAAGTTAACATATGACACATGAACTGGATGGGTGAGTGGGCAAGGTAGCTTGTAGAAGCGGGGTAGAGCTTTTAGACGGACCCGGGGGTCGGTGGCTGCGTAGACGTAGTGTGCCAGAAAGAAAGAAGAATAGCAGTATAACCTTTCTCTCTAACTCAATGTGCCTAATTGGTCGACGGGGAGAGGTACGTACCCCGCTCTGCGTGCTGATTGGTGGCCGGGGTCACATCCCTTCTTGCTGACCAATCGGTGACGTGGAGCAAGAGAAAAAGGTTACACTGCTATTCTTTTTTCTCTTTCGCACACCTGTTCGCAAGGCTGAGAGTCAAGGCTGCTTGTAGTAGGTATATGGTCCAATATATTTTTAATCGTTAATATTAAGCTGCCTAAAAAATATATTGTAAATGTAATGTAATGTACATGTAAGCTCAAATAAATAATAAATTAAGAACACCTAAACACCAATATGTTCCCATTTTTTCTTACCTTTGATATCGTACTCGTATTCACCGCTTTTATATATCGACAACTTAAATTCCCAAATTTACAACCCTCTTCAAACTGACATTCCTGGAAAGTCCTGTTAATATATCCAACTTCGTTATTTACAATGGCTAATTTTAGTCCTCTTGGGTCTCCTCCAATAGCTAAACAGAAAAGTATCACTTGCATTACGGGTAGCGCAAAAATAAATAACATTACTCCGACGTTTCGCCACATCCGAAGGAAATTCTTTGTAAGAAGAGCTCTGATTTTTCCTTTTGTAGTCCATTCACTACAGTTTCCACAGTCTTCGCATGCCTCCTGAATTCCGTGTTTAGCGGAAGATGCTTTTCCTACAAACTAAAGCAAAAAAATATGTAAAATTTGATAACATAGTTGCCAACATAGTTTATAATGCATAAAATTTAATGTTATAAAAAAATGTATTGTTTTATGTTGTTGTTAGGCGAATGTAACATAGCACTGCTTTTATTTTTAACTTTCCAAGATAAATTTAGCAATAGCTTAATAATTTGGGATGCAGATATATTTATTATTGATATCGTAGAAGTTTTTTGACTTAAATAAATCAGATTTTCAGAATTAGTATAAAGTGTAGCAAAAACTTAATTTTTCACTTAACTTCCAAAATGTAAACAATAAACATATAGTAAACTTACGTAGATTTTATATAAAAATATGTAGTTAAAAAATTGCTGTACTGTAGGGTTTAATGATAAAAACCTAACGAAACACTATGTTATAAAAAAATAAAAACTGAGTATCAAGAAATTATTAAATAGCAGTGTTTAAAGGGGTTTATTGATAAAGATATTTAGATAAAAATATGTTTGAAACGGCAATCTCTATTTTTGTTTGTAATCGTAAAAAATAGGTCCATAGTTTATGGTAAATACATTTTTTACGCAGTTTTCGATATAATATTTGCGTATCTTTGAATTAGGGTAATCATACGTTGCATGAGAGGCACTAAAGGTTTCATATACCGGGTGATCTAGGAAGGTGGCTTCTTACCCCTTTTTTTCTGCATTTATCAAGATAGAAAATTGAAACTTTAAGATATCATATAATGTCAAATTTGAAGTTTTTGACAAGTCACATGACTTCCGGTTTCACTGAAAGCGGCCTCAAATTTCGATTTTTAAATGAGACACCCGGTAATTTTTACATTATTGGAGTACCTACTGGGAACACTCTGCGTCCAATGGTACTCCATATGTTGAATTTTAACAACTTTGAGTTTTTTTTTCATATTTTGTGTTCAATGTAGGCCTCGTCCGTGCATTAAATGTAAATTTTTAATTTTTATATTATGTTTTATTATTAAAATCAATATTTGTAAGCTAAGCTTTTCTAATGTCAAGGTAAACCCATATCATCTCATTTGAAAAAATGGATTATTTTTATTTTAAAATGTCAAAACTCGAGAAAATTAAGAGTCAAGCATTTACGGGGTGCTTTTTATTTTTGTTAAATTAATATATAATAAATATTAATTTTTGGTTAATCATAATCATATATTAAAGCTGTCAAAATTTGACATATGAAGTCATGTGAATTGTCAAAAAAAAAGCGTGAAATTAAACATTATATTATATCCCAAAGTGATATTCTTCTATCGTTAAAAACTGAAAAAAAGGAAGTGAGTCACCCTCCTGGATCACCCGGTATATCACATATGATTAACTACGCATTAAACAAAAAGAAAACTGGATTTCCAAAAACTTGAATGCCGATCAATAACAAAAAAAAAATAAAGGTCGCGTTTGATCTCTGCCCGTTTTGACAAAAATGCCAATTTCGTGAACTACCATGTTGTCATTATGGGTTGTATCTAGTTATATTCCATGGAAGTATGTTTCATCTATGGAAATATTTTTTGAGCAATAATAATTTGTAATGGGTAGACTTCGAAATTTATGAAAAATGCATATTTTTCGATTGACGCATTTTCAACAAAAACACATTTATCTTAAAGATATATGATTTTAAAGATAGATAATAACAATTAATTGGATTTGCATATTTCGGCTTTCATCTTCATATTTCCATGAATCGTCAATATGTAGGCATAAATTTGTTGGTTTTCCCCGATCACTTCTTTAAATTAGCATTTATGGCTCGATGCCCTCGGACTTGATAATAAAGGAATAAAAATGTGAAAATAAGGCGTCGCGTCGATATTTGTTGGCATTTTAATGCAATATAAACAGTAGTTTCCAGACTTACTCACACAACATTGCAAGTCTGTAAAGAGTTTTTGTATGTATATGTAAGGAATTATAAAAGATAATTATAAATATGTACTTAAAATTATTTTAAAATTAGAAAATATGTTCATATCTCTTTGGAATCTAGGTATAGGAATAATTACTGATTTTAAAGAATCAAGTAGAAACGTCACTGGAAAAAAAAGGAAAAGTCATTCTTAAAAACTTTGACAACGTAATATATTATATCATTATATATTATAAAGGCGCATATTTTTTGCACTTTTCTTTGCATATATTTCAAAGGCTAGTTACGAGCTTTACAGAAGCTGCAGGAACGGTTTAAATAGTGTTGGGTATAAAATTAAAATGCATTAAATTAAAAAAAATAAAAAATAGGTTGTTAGTTGTAACCGATATAGAGGATGGCAATTTACAAACTTTAATTCTTTTTATTGGTTAAACTGTATGATAAAGTATAACATTTGCTTTTCCTACAGCATTGATAAAAAGCTTGCAATGTTCAGTGTATATCGATGTATACGTGTTCGATATTTTTAACTACATTTTACATTATTTTTATATATAATGCCATCAGCTGAGCCTTTTTTTGGTATTTTACTGATCATGGCTAGTGGAACAGCACTTTTCTTATTTATTAAAACTATTTGGTATATTAATAAGTGATGAAAGTAAAAATATTTCGGTTTTCAGCGCAAGTCATTGAGTGACTGAAGGTGTCAAACGTCAAAGAAACATAGTTTTAACTATACTAAATGTTAAAACTTAAAATGTTAATGGGTTTTCAATATTTAGAAAAAAATTGTTAAATTAATATGCCCACGAACGATGCCACCTTTCATAGTGGCGTCATTCTTTTACTGTTCCAATCTAGTCCTTTATGACCTGCTATTATTAAACTTCGTTTAATCACTGATATCTTAATTGTTAAATGGCACAAAATATTTTTGCGTTAAGTATTATGTGAACCAGTGGCGGCTCCTCCATTGGGTCATTTGGTCAATGACCTCCCAATATTTTGACTAATATTTCCGAACAAAAACAATAATGACATAAATGAAAAAAAACTTTTTTTTTCAATCTTTCAAATGTTTCTTTATTATTCTAAGCATATAAAATCGTTGATCGACTACAGGATTCCACAAGCTTCGCGCAGCGATCTCCAGATCGGTGGTTTCATTTGTTGGCCAAAAACCGGGCTGCCTGCCTTCATTGACCGCATTGTTTTAAACGGAGCCGAGTCGAGTTTTCCGATCTAATTTACGATTGGGCGATTTTGGCTGCTTTCCGAAGCAGTGTAATCGCATGATCTGGGTCAACAGCCGCGAAGAGGAAAATTACGCATTTTTCAAGGTGTTTGTTTCTTATACGGTTATTATAGAACGGATTATATACGATTTTAGGAATTTATTTTTTGTTGGTGTATGTTTTTGTAATGTAAATTCGGAAACAGTGCATTTGTTGACAATTTTGTGTACGTTACCGATGACAACTGTGAAGAGCGAGAGATGCTTCTCTACATTAAAAAGAATAAAGATATTTTTACGCAACACAATGGGGGAAGGTAGACTCTCTGCGTTGGCCATATTAAGCATTGAAAAGGTCTTTATAAATAATATTGTAAATTACAATAAAGAAGTAATCAATCATTTTGCAAGTGCCAAAGACAGAAATATTGAACTAAAATTTATGACTATTTAGGTAAGTTAAGTAACCCCTTTTATTTTTTATCATATAAATATGCTTATTTTTAACCTACAAGTTGCCGTCATACCTCTGGGATAGCGATATTACTTACTGTCGGGTGTGAGATTTTTTTTTAGAATATGTTGTGCAATTTTTTGTTTTAAACAGATGTCGATGCATATTATTTGTTATATTGTTATGTTTCTTAATAAATAGAAATATAATTCTTCAAATAAAATAGTCTTGCTAAATAATTTATTTTTGAATTTTCTTTCTTGTTTTTTCTTTGGAGTAAACATCTGTGTGAAATAAAATGCATAAAATTGTTTTTTTTTAACTAAAAATCAGTTAAGCAATATGCATTTGAAATTTTAACTTACGACCTCCCCGAAAGATTGACCACGAGCCGCCACTGATGTAAACTACCTCTTATTTAAAAATAATATTTATAACTATTATGCCTCTTACATCAAGATGTCCATTTGAATCCTGCACTAACACTTCTTTACTTTGATGGAAATTAAGTCCTACCACACCACTTTCTTCCGTAACTGATACATTGTCCTTTTTTCCCCAGTTTAATGTTGCTAAACTAATATTGTTACTTATATTGTTGTCTGTTTGACCGCCACCACCATTAGCGCCAATTTGTCCTTGTTTTCGTGAGAGTTTCAGAAACACGTCTTCCAATGATGTACACCCATACATTGAAAGTAAAACGTGTGGAGCTTCTTCTGCCAGAAATTTTCCGCTTCTCATTAAACCAATCTGAAAAAAAAATGTTTTTAGTATGAGTAATGTAAGTAAAGTGCTCTAAAATGTACAGTAAACTAGAATCGTACTTTGTGTACTTTGAGTTTAACAATAATTGTTTTAAATTTCATGATGTTATAAAAAATGGGATCGCTGTCTATCACTTGCCCTGCTCGGCAACTGGAAAAACTAAGACAAACTAGAATGGTTGATGGAACCCTTTTAGAATAGATCTTTCCAACATATTCGAATATAGAAATGTTTCTAATGATTCGAATATTTCTTTCGGATATTCGAATATTCGTATTCAATCAATGTGTGGTATATTACGGGCTTTTACTTTTCAAATAAGTTCATTCAATTCGCGGTTCATTCATATCAGAATAGAAGTTTTCAAAATGATCCGACTTTTTTAGCGGCAAACGTAACATTCTATACACCACACCAAAATTACGAATTAAAACGAAAACAAAACTTCTGCCGCACCACTAATAACAGCAAAACAAATTTAAAACGTACAAGAATACGTATGCAAACATAACATCAATCCAATAATAGTCGACTGAAATTAAAAGCCGAAACAAAATAATTCATTTTTCATCTTCCGACATCTGATTTATCCGGAATAATTCGTTATTTCGAAAGCAAACCTTTCGACTTCGGGGTAAGTCGACGGTTGGCGGTCGGCGCAATATATCGAATACCGACTGACGTTGATCGGTCAATGTTTCATAAGTCGAATGATATTCCGAATATGAAGATCTTCCGGAATACGAATATTCGAATATTAAAATCATCCGAATATGCCCATCGCTAAGTCAAACATATTGAATGGTTCTGTATATGTAAAATATGTAACCTTTATAAAAAGGAGTATTAGTCCAATCATTATAGCAAAAAAAAGGTCATTTTTATAATTAATGGTAACAGAAAATAACCTATAGATTACTAAAATCAAAAATCCAACTAGTTTTTTTTTCAGGCAATTTTTTAAAACAATATATATTAAAAAAGGGCTTTTTTTCACTTTTTTAAATATAACAAAAAGTACTGGCTATATCACTTTACTCCTAAAAACTGTTTGTAGAGAATTAAAAAACCTACAAGGTGGTTTTTAAAAAATCTCGATCCGACCATTTTTTACCGAGAAAAGCCGGAAAACCCTTAAAACAGACCTTGTTTTAAAAATTCGTATCTTCGTTAATTTTCAATATTAAGGGCTGATTTTTTGGGAAATTATAGTCAATAAGATATACTTTGGGTTGCCGAAAGCAGAAAATTGTCGCATTAATAGTTTTTATTCAATCGCACTATAAACAAATTAGGCCCTTATCTTGAATGTGCCGTGAATATTGGGCAAATGGTCCGATTTGAATTTTTAAAACGGCTATTTATAGTTGAGATTAAAAGCTACAAATTGTATATCTCACATTTTCATATAAGTTTGGAGAACATTGTTAAAAATGCTTGTGAACCTAGCGCGTCAAGCGAAAATTCACGAGCGAGACGTACTGAGTCGACCGTGGAGAGGGCACCCAGCAGCGAAGAAGAAGCAAGGGACGGGCTGCGTATCGCGGATTTTCGCTCGTTCTCCAAATATAAAAATGTAAGATATACATTTGTAGCTTTTAATCTCAACATTAAAAAGCCCTTTTAAAAATGCAAATAGGACCATTTGCCCAATATTTACGTGCCCATAGTGTAATTAAATAAAAACTATTAATGTGACAATTTTCATCTTTCGGTAGCTCAAAGACTATCATTTCTCAAAAAATCAGCTCTTAATATTAATAATTAACGGAGAAACGAATTTTTGATAAAAGGTCTGTTTTAAGGGTTTTTTCGGCTTTTCTCGGTGAAAAATGGACGGATCGGGATTTTTCAAAAACCACTTTGTAGGTTTTTGAATTCTCTACAAACTGTCTTTTAGGAGTAAAGTGATAGAGCCAGTACTTTTTGTTATATGAAAAGAAGCGAAAAAAGCCCTTTTTTAATAATTATTGTTTAAAAAAATTACCTGAAACAAAAATTAATTGGATTTTTGATTTTAGTAATCTACAGGTTATTCCGGAAGTCATGGCACAGTCAGATATCTGTTAACATTGAATACAAAAAAAAATCTATAATTATTGGACTATATATGAAGATATCAAGATATTTAAGGGTGACATCAGTTACTATAGGCCAAAGTTCAGACAACAGTTATATGAAGTAAGACCTTGAAATTTTCAGAAAATGGGACCACTTCGTTCCAGATCCTTGGGTATAGCGAGCTAGGTCTGCTATTCCCCGGGACCTGGATCGAATAATCCCATTTTCTAGAAAATTTCAAGTCGAGTACTCCCAAAGAAAACATATCAAAACGTGAATCTGCCACAAAACTATAGAACATATATCTATAAAGTAAGATAATGGAGTTTATCTACGTGTATGAAAGAAGCCAAAAATCTGGGTCCCTAAAAAGTCTTTGTACTAATTTACCAAGAAAGACAAAGGGGCAGGCAGTACAATATCTCTTATATTGGCAAAGTAAATAAGTAAACCTTGAACTTGAAGAGAAAGTATTCTTTTGTAAACATAGCTAAATCTGAAATTAAATAATAAAGGATCTAAAAGCTACTAAAGATACTTTTTCTGTCTAAGGATTTGTTGCTAACGTTTTTAAAAAAGACAAATATTTGTTTTAAATAGTTGTGGGATAAACATTTTAGAAAAGAAAACAAAAATATAAAAATGACAATTTGCGGTGTCAGAGAGAGAGAGAGAAGAGTAAAAAAAGTTTAATTCATAAATAGATTTGGCAGAGAATTTAAGCTTGCCCTCCCGTTCTCAATAATTTCTACAGTTAATTATTGTTCTTCTGCAGTAACGTAGTTGTTTTACAAAAAATGGTTGATATCATACGTATGACATCAAGGCATATTGTTGTCATACATTTATTTAGTTTGTTTCAGTAAATGTACTTATGGTACTAGTCCACTTTAGAATTTTCAAAAAATCGATTTTTTAAATTTATTTTTCACATCCTTGAATCTTTAAAAATCAATTCCTAAAATATTTTCAAGAAATTTGAATCCTAACACTGTAAAATAAGTGAAAGTGTGGGCATGCTCTTAGCTAATGTACAGGGTGTCCGGAAACAACATGAGGAAACTTAAGGTAGTGATTCTACATTGAAAAAAAATGCTAGTAAGTTATGTGAGAAAATGTCGCAAACTCCACCATTATCAAGATACAGGGATGTAAAATATCCTTTTTTGTTCAATTTTTTGGCATATTTATTTTATTCTTTAACCGATTTAGTTGATAGTTGGTATAAGAAACAAGTTTGGTTGACTTTACAATTCTAATAATTCTTGATAATGTTAATTTCAAGCAAGGCGACTTAATTGCGGGTAAAATTAAATTACGTATTTAACCAATCCCAAACGCATAAGAACTTCGAAGTCGAGTTTCTGGCTAAACGGTAAGGATTTTCGACATTAATTAGGAGAACATTATTTTTTAAGTTTATAATTACCTCTAACATGTTATACTCTGTTTGAAGATATCTGTTGAAATAAAAAAATATAAAGGAAATTAATGTTATGTTTCAGGTAAAGTCACTCTAGGAATAAAAAATAACCAATTTGTTTTTAGAATTGTAACGTTTTTCAAACGTCCGCAATTTTTTTTTTTTTTTTGATTTTTGATTGGTAAATTGGCTTGAAAGGGACCTTCCTTTTTAAGAAATCATTTGGTTTTTTTATTTTAAATTTGTCGATCCGAAGATTATCTGTCCGCAGTGGGACAATTTTTTTTTCAGCGGCTCCATTTTAACGCTCCGTGGATGTTTTTTAAAAAACAAAAAAATGTTTAAAACATAAAATAATATTATAACAAAAGATTTATGTTTTTATTTAACAAAACAGTGGAAAAAAAATGAAAATTAGTGTTTTTTTAGCCTTCTAAAGTGGACTAGTACCGTCACTTGGGGTGAATTCGCCATGGCGGGGTGAATTCGGTCACTGATGGTATTCCAAACAATTTCGTCAAGATCTCCAAAAGAGTCCGATTAATACACCCCTCGTTATCGTCTCAGTGGTAGGTATACTTTGATAGGGTGTACTTGTTTGCCGCGAAAATTTTAATTTACGACGTGCAGGCAAGTTTTTAGTGAGTTGCTATTTTCCATATTTTTAGAACGTTCAAAAAGAAACTTCTATAAAATAAATGTCAGTAGAGATATGGGGATTTTGCTGCTGGCAGAATATTGCCTATCCTCTCAACAAACTGCATTTGCAAAAAAAAACAAATTTTTCATATTGCTTTTTAGAAAAATATATTTGAATAAAACATTTTTCACAGGTGGGGTGAATCCGGACACAATGGTCAGAGCTTACAAGAAAAAAATTGGTTCTCAATTTATGAACTATTCAAAAGAAAACTTGCAGAAACCATTGTTGGTCATACGATGTAGAAAAAAAAACATAAGACAAGCAACAACATACTATAATATACCAAGATCTACACTCAGTGACAAAATCAAAGAAAAACAAGGAGGACAAATAGCCTTATCCGATGCAGATGAAAAACTGATTGCCAACGGAATTACAATATTTAGTGAATGGGGTTTCCCCGCATGAATCGAAATGATATACGGGGTCTGATCTAAAAGTATATTGATAGGCAAGGACGTATAATAAAACGTTTTAAAGATAATATGCCCGGAGTGGAGTGGTTTTACTCTTTTCTGGCAAGAAACGAGATTTTAACCGAGCTTTTTGCTCAGAATATCAAAACGTCAATAAAAAAATTGTCCAAGAATGTTTTAATAATTTGTCTGAAACCATGAAAGATATTCCCAGTTCTGCAGATAAAAGCTGTGATAACGTTCTGCCTAAAGTGACTGACTATAAAAAAATAAATGTAGGGACTTTCGTACTGGTTAGATTAGCGTGCCCAAAAGAGAAGTTTAAATTTTATATTGGATCTGTTACAGTTAAAATGGATGATAAGTCCTGCCTTATTAATTTTTTAAGAAAAAACGAATCTCCAAAACTTACTTATTTTACCTATCCTACAATAAAAGACAAAAGTATTGTTGACAAAACGGAAATAATAGAAATAATTAAATATGTTACAAATTTAAGAAGGGGAGGATATAGGTTTACGTTACTAAATAAAGGTATTAAAATCGAATAGGTTTATTTTGTAAAAAGTTTTTGTTTAAACAGTTTAAAAACTGAAAATGTTAAGTTTATTATTTGTTTTATACTTTATAAATGTTTTCGAGTAAAGCTTAGTTTTATAATAAAGCATTTAAATATTACAAACTTGTATTATTTTATACCTACGCAGAAAGTAGTCCTATGGGTTGAAAATTACTTACTGACCGAATTGACCCATATATACGCTCTAATTTAATTTCCCTTTAAAAAACAGGAGGGTCTGAATTCACCCCACACATACAATATTTAGATAAAAAAATATTATTGAAAAAATAAGAAAATAAATGTTTTTATTTGGCTCAACTATGTTCAAAGGTTATCAGAATCTACTTAATTTTTTCCATAAAATTTCCGATAAAATTGCTAACAGTATTAGAAAAAAACCTGAAAAATTGTCCGAATTCACCCCAGATGAGAGTACTTTGATGGATTTTGGGATTTTTTAATATCCTATTATAATATTCGCCCAAAAATTTTAATATTCTGTTTACATATTATCATCGGTATTCAGTATTTAGCCTGAATTATAAAATAATCGTGCTGAAAATAACAAGAATGGGGATTTTTTGTGTGCGAAGTATTCCAATTTATTACGTACCTACGTAATTTAGTTTACCTTAGGATTTCCATTAGTCAGTTTTAAAGAATTTAAGGTCATATGTTACAGACATAAAGTATTCATTGGATGTAAAATTCTTTTATGTAATTTATACTAAGGTTAATTGTACCTACTGTCAATTTGTTACTGTAATAATTATGGGCTGTAAAATATTTTAATTACCTATTTGTTATTGACGAACTGGGTAATGAAGAAATAATTAATTAAATACAGAAGCTTAACTACCAAAATATTAAAAAATATATTTTTATGCAATTTACAAAAAACTCATGGTGCTACAAATCTTAAATTAAGTTGCGGTTCTTGGAACCAAAATGAAATTATAGTCTAGTCGAGAAGTGTGTTTCCTGCAAAAAATAGTTAGAAGGCTTCGAAAAATATAAGCGATAGCTCATTCGACGCGGAATGCAAATCTGAAAAACACGTTTTGAGTATTTTTTCTGCCAATAAAAATTGCCATTGTTATTAACAAAAAACGAAAATAAAATACGCCATTTCGATTTTTGATGATAACTCAAAATCAAAGAGATACCGGAAATTGCAAAAAAGATTCTTGAAGAGGAGGAAATTTCCAAAAAAAGTCCCGAGTCTCGGAATTTTATCTTAATTATTTATAATTTTAATTTAACGCGACCTTTTTGGTTGCGCGCTCGGAGTCAAAACCGAGTACGTCACACTAAATAATTCTTTTTAAGGTATTAAATATTAATTGAAAAACTTTAAAAAATTAGGGTGTATTCAGAACACTTCAAAGAATTCATTTTTCGTTAAAAATGTAACTTAAAGTTAATTTTTCAACAAGTTAGACAATTGTTAATTAACAAAATTGTTTCAAAATTTCGTCTTTATTGTACATTAAAAAAACATGTTTAAATAATTCTCGTATAAAGTTTTTGCTTTGTGGAGCCCTTTTTATATACATACTTAATAAGATCACGCCATAAAAGTTCAATAAATTTTAATCCTTTGTTTAGAATAATTTTATAACTTTGACATTACTTTTATTTTTCATTTTTTGTCAAAGTTTTAAAATCATTCTAAACAAAGGATTAAAATTTATTAAACTTTTATGGCGTGATCTTTTAAAGTATGTATATAAAAAGGGCTCCACGAACCAAAAAAATTTTACGACAATTACTGAAACATTTTTTTAATGTACAATGAAGACGAAATTTCAAAACAATTTTATTAATTAACAATTGTCTAACTTGTTGAAAAATTAACTTTAAGTTACATTTTCAACAGGAATGAATTCTTTGAAGTGTTCCAAATACACCATGATTTTTTAAAAAATTTCAATTAATATTTAATACTTTAAAAGAGTTATTTAGTGTTTTGACTCCGAGCGCGCAACCAAAAATGTCGCGCGGAGGTCCATTTTCAGCGTTAAGAGTGCATTCACGCTACACCTTAGGAGTCGGGCGAAAGGACGCGGAGACGGTGGACGGAGACTAACAAACTCCCACTACCACAATTTTCGTATAGCCGTATTAAAAATATTATTTTTTATTTAGGTTCTTCCAAATTTGGTGTATCGATGCGATGTTGTTTCCGATTGCAAGCCTACAGGAGATAACGTTTTTCGGTAACTATTTTTCACTTAAATGACATAAATTATATACCATTTTAAAGGTAAAGAAATAAATCCATGCCTCTGCTGTAACGGATTGTTGAAATATGAGTCGAGTTAAGAAAAAGTAGTATCTAAACATAACCGATTTTAGGGTGACTTTCACGCAAGGAAATATTAAAAACTAAATCCAAATTTTAAAAACTATTACAGCAGAAGCCTAGATTTAAGTGTTGGCTTTCATAAAGTTTTTGAAAATTATCGATAACTTATACCGTTTTTGAGAAAAAACATTATGCCCCGAACCACAAATTGGATACAATTTTTGTGGCGCGAATGGACTCTTAAATTAAAATTATAAATAATGAAGATGGAATTCCGGGTGTAGGGACTTTTTTTGGAAATTTTCCCCTCTTTAAGAATATTTTTTTAAACTTCCGCTATCCCTTGTGATTTTTGAGTTATCATCAAAAATCGAAATGGCTTCTTTTTTTCGTTTATTGTTAATAACAATAATTGGAATTTTTATTGGCAAAAAATCCTTAAAATGCCTTGCTAAGATTTGCTTTCCACGACGAATGAGCTATCTATCACTTATATTTTTGAAAGCCTTCTAACTATTTTTTTTTACAAAAAAATACAAAATAATACAAATGATGTTCAATTTTTTATTACGAACCATATGAGTTTATTATCATAATACTGTTCAGGAGAAGAGTTTTAAAAATGCAAACAATGTTTAAAAATATTTTTGTAAACCTATAACCCCATTTAATTTAAAATAGCGGCAATATTTGTTTGGATATTTTGAGGAAATAAGCTAAAGACCAGATTTAAAAATATATATTGTGACTTTTCTGCTAAGCAAAAAACATGTCGTTTTTAGTTAGTCTAAAAATAATCTTTAAAAAAATTAAACTTAAATTTAAAGTTGTCGAGAATTTTTAAAATTACTTGAACTATTTTCAATTTTTTAACGTAATTAAATTATGTGCGCCTTCATATTGTATTTCTTACAGTTTGCGAGATCCGATTTTCTTTTTGTTTACATCATTATAAACAAAATATCAGCAATATAAATGCTTGAATTTGCATTAATATTTTTGTGCCTAATTTAGGTATTTACTCGTGTACTAAGCTTTAAAGCAATTTACTGTCTTCCTTATTTTTTCATTTGACCCAGGCTAAATTAAATACATGTGTATCCACATAGAACATACCGTATGAGCCTGCCTAGCTTCTTCGATGTAATGTGTGGTAATAATCACAGTTTTATTGCCATCCTTGGTGATTTGGACCAGGTGATTCCATATACTTTGTCTAAGCAAAGGATCTACACCTACAGTGGGTTCATCCAGGATAAGCAGTTCGGGATCGTGCATCAACGCTACAGCGAAGGATACTCTTCGTTGCTGACCTCCACTACACAAAAATAAAAATTAGTTTATCTAAATAGGCCCTCTTTAAAAAATTGTGTATATACGGGGTTGCTTTGAAACGAAACGGATAATAAAAGAATTACACTAAATTATTATTACCTAATAGATGAAATGTCATATTATCAACAGTGTTACCCCTCCTACTCGCCCTGTAGGAGAGTACCAGGCAAACAAATTTTTGATCTATTTTTAATATATTACCTAATAAATTTATTTTTCTACAATATTTTGTTAATAAATGAATAGTTACTACTAAGTACTACATTTTTTATAAATATTAGCATGCTTACTTAGAAAAAAATTAGATTTGAATTAATGAATATTGCGGAATGGTAATGTTTTTAAGTCTAAGGTAGCTTTGAGTTTGCCGATTAAATTAGTGCTTTTTATTAAAATATATCACCATAACTAACTACAATCCTAATCAATATCCTAGCAGAGCGCTTTCGGTAAAAGTATCATCAGTGCTATCTACAAATAAGAATTGAACATTGATAGCAATTTAAAGAAAGGTTTAAAAAAAAGTAAATATAAACATTAAAAACAACGAATCTAGATCAAATAACAAAATCAGTAAACTTGGTATAAAAAGAAAAAAAAGGGAAAAGTTCAAAACTTACTCGTCAAGCAGGAGTCAAAGCAATTTGAGCATACATAATATATAAACAGGGCATCGACAAACTGAACTTTTCCTTTTCTTTTTCTTTTTTCTTTTTATACCAAGTTTACTAATTCTGTTACTTCATCTAGATTCGTTACCTTTAATGCTTAAATTCACTTTTTTAAATTTATTACAACTTTTTGACAATAACAGCTCCTTAAAATATATAAACCTAGTTTGGTATGATGAGTGTTATTTTAGTTACTATTTACATATTATATTTTATATAATTCGCTGAAAAAAGTTTCCAAAAAAAAAGCTTGATATTCATTAGGGACAAGTAGCAGCAACGTTAGGTACAAGTAAGTAGCTTTTAAACATCGCTCGGTCTGTTTGTTATGTCATTTTGCATTTATTCTCACATTTTATTTAAGATTCACTCGCTCATTTATTCTATTCACTTCTTTATTCATTCTTCATTCGTTCTTGGTACGTACGCGCTTGTTTTGTACGGGTGTCTTCGTATTTGTCTAGGATTTCAGTAAAGGATGAGTTTAAAAATTGGAGTGTGGAAATAAGAAGAATTACTCAACATCTCCGTAATAAAATGGTAGTCTTTTGTGTAGTGGTTTGTGTGTTATGTTATCGTAATAGTTTTATAAAATTTGTCTGCCAAAGAATAGATATATTCATTTATTCTTGGCGTGTCAGTTAAGTCGTGAAGTTCAACTATGCTTGCGTAACGGGTAACGCAACGTAAAAGTTTTGATATCTTTGTAGTCTCGAGATTTGGGTAGTTGACATACTGCACCAGACTCGTGCAGCATATGTTATTGTTGGTCGAATAATTCGTTTATATATAGTTAATTTATTACGGGGTGACAAGCAGGATTTTGGGGACAGTAATGCATAGAGGTTATGCATCGGTGCATAAGCTCTATGCAATAACTGGGTAATATGTTGTTGGAATGATAGTCGGTCGTCAATAGTGACGCCGAGGTATATTTCACTACCCCTTTATTCTCTTTCCAAACCTATGTACTTCTGTCAAAAAACAATACCGTCTTGTTGCTGTTACTTTTACAACTCGGTAGAAAGCAACAAAACGTGCCTATTATCTTATTTCTGTAAAAAAGACAAGCATCGAAAAAATAATTCACTTGCATAATAATCCTTAGTCCACCACCATACCATTTTTAATATATTATTTAAAATATCTTAGCAAATATAAAGTTGTTGCCACACTTTAAGTCATCATCAATTTTTAACTCGTATTACCTATTTCAAGAATACTTGGTGATGCACCGTATAGAAAAAAGCCGTTACACAATTTTTGGTTTCAAATAACTTGAACTTGACTTAATAACCCATTTTATCTAATTTGTATACAAGCCAGGTATAAATTAAACAAAGAAGACGTTACAAAACAATTAATTTTAATTAAGGATTATTATTATTAATCCAAGGTAAATGTGCAAACCAACTAAAGTGAATCCTAATATGAAACAGAAGCCAACTAGGAGTAACTAATGCATATTGGGGCATATATGGAATTAGTGCGCATTGGGTGTATTTGTATTCTATTTTTTTATACAACTTATAAAGGATAGAAATATATTTAGAACGCACTAGCTTTGTTAATAGCAAATTTAATTATTACTGTCTGTGTCTGATGGGTTTAGTCCATTCAAAACGCCGGTCGGTGCCCAATTTCCGCTGCAAGTGAAGACTACTTTCAGGGTACGTTTTTTGGATCGCTGATTCCGAATTTCAGGGTCCCGCAGCTCGGGAATTCCGGAATCACCGTTAAAAACGCAAAAAACTTTCTTTGTAGGGTTGTTTTTTTAACGAAAATATTATAAAAAAAACTAATGAAAATGCTTTTTAGGCACCTAGAAAATACACCCAGGGTACGTTTTTTGTGTCGCTGATTCCGAATTTTGGAGTCCCGAAACCCTTAAACCCCGGGAACACCTCTAAAAGGACAAAAAACACCCTTTTAAGAATTTTCTTATAAAAAATCATAGAAACTATTTAAGATTGATAGAAGTGTGTATTTTTTATGACATTATATTTATTTGAGCCTAAATTAAATTTTCGGGTAATTCAGGGGAGTGAAATAACACCCAATCATCCCTAAATGTCGTACAAACCAAAAAAATATATTTTCGTCCCCTCGCATCCCTATTGAGGGCTAAGAAACTATCCAATTCGAATCAAAATTACAACAATTAGTTTAAAATGATTACTGTTGCATTTTTTTAAGAGAATTAATTTAAAACAAACCAAATTATATTATAATATTATAATTATTGTAAACTAATTGTTTTTATGGGTAAAAACATCTGGTAATACTTTTTTATAAGCATTTTTTTGGTATAATAAAGAAAAATACAAAAGAAATTATTTTAGACTTATTGTTTTACTTTTAATTCAAATTGAATATTTTCTAAGCCCCCAAAAGGGGTGCGTGATTGAGGGTTGTTTCACCCCCAATGAATTACCCTAAAATTAAATTTAGGCTCAAAAAAAATATAATGTCATAAAAAATACTAAATTTTATCAAAATTAAATAATTTGGATAAATTTGTTATAAGATTATTCTTAAAAAACATCTAAAAAGGTTGTTTTTGCCGTTTCAGGGGTGTTCCCGGGGTTCAAGGGTTTCGGGACTCCAAAATTCGGAATTAGCAATCCAAAAAACGTACCCTGGGAGTATTTTCTAGGTGCCTAAAGAGCATTTTTCTAAGATTTTCGTTAAAAAATCCTCAAAAAGGGTGTTTTTTGCTGTTTTAGGGGTCATGCCAGAATTTCCGAGCTGCGGAACCCGAAATTTAGAATCAGCGACCAAAAAACGTACCCTAAAGATAGTCTCCACTTGCAGCGAAATTGGGCACCCAGGACCGGCATTTTGAATGGACTAGTTTTAATACGGAGTGATTTTTGCAAAAGTAGTAAAGATCGGGATACCGAATTATAAAAACAAGAAATATCTTCAGCTTTTCAACGTTTTTTATTACTAATACAATATACAGGGTGTTCCGTTTATATAACTCGACACCCGGTACCAACAACCTAATTGTTTTAGTTTGAGCGTAATAACTTCAATAATGGCCCGAGAGCTAGGAGACATTTTAGAGTAGGTATTTAAGGCACTATAAAAACTTTGGTCTAAGAGCTGGAGCCGAAAAATCATCGTCATCAGTAATATGTAGTTTCTCCCGTAAAACATGTTCATTTAGTATTGTTAATTATGTTCCCGCGAGTGCTGACAGCTAGGTGAATACAAAAGGGGTGGCGGATAAGGGTAAAGAGGGTAAAAATTTAGGCAAAAAATCGTCATCGATAATATGTCAGCCATTTTAACAACTTAAAGTTGTTGGGCAATTTTTGGGTCCATTTTAAGAAGAAAACTTCATATGAACCTATGTCCTAAACGTCCTAAGTTTTAAGATACAAGGTGAAAAATTTTCAAAAATAAATCATTTATTATTAATATCAGTAATACCACTAAAGATATTTTAATAAAATTTGGCATACATGTACTATGTATCAAGAGGCTTTTTTAGTGTACTACATTTTTTTAAATTTTCACCAGTGGCGTTCGTACGGATTTTGACCTGCCTATTTTGGCAGATATTACGTATCAGTACGTCACTGATTTCTCTTAAAATAAAGAATATTTTTGTAATCGCCAAACATTTATAAGCAAAGTTGATCACTTAATTTTTTTCAATTCGAAGTACGATTTTTGCTTAAAAAAATAAAAACCATTTTTCTGCATGATCATAAATCATAACAATATAGGTAAACAATATCATCATGCAGAGAAATATCTGGATTTAATTTTTCTAGGTGAAAACCGTGCGTCGGACTAAAAAAATTATGAACAGTTTTGATCTCCTGATTTTTTTAGCAAGGGGCTAAACCGGCACGTTAAGATTTTAACAGAGCAATATTTATATACAAAAGGAACTATTGTAAAAGAGACAGATCATTTCGCTGGGACATTCTACCTGCCAGGTGATCAAGAAGGTAATACATAAGTGCAAGTGCACAGTGAGGGTAAGTTAAAGTGTAAGAGAGTGCGTATATCGGCCGCTGTCTCAGGAGAAAAACGTTGCGATCCGATTGGCTCGCGCCAAACCGCGTGACTTACAGCACCCATAAGGTCTTTACTGAGTATTTTAAAGTAGATATAAATACTTCTGGAAAAAATTTCGCCGATTTTGATGGTATTTTGCAACTTCTGTTTTTTGAGTTATGAGACCTCCAAGTGAACTAACCTTAAAATAGACAATATCTTCTAAAATTATTCCTTTTTAAAACCAGTTAATATCAAATAGTATTGGGCATTTACATATTTAACAAATGTACTAAAATGTACAAGATTTTAATGCCTATTTTCAGTAAAAAACACCTCAAAAGAACCCAGTTTTATTTTACTTAATTAAGGCAACCATTTATATAACATAAATGTATGGTAAAAATCTAACACCGTCGGAGGATTTAGGTGGCAACATAAATAAACTACCCCATTTCATCTAGCGATTTGGTTAAACAAAATTTAAGAAATTACGGACCTGTACACAAAAATATGCTAGATATTCATCATGTTTGTACCTCATGGCCATATTTTAATAATTGACGTACTCCATGAATTTATTTTTTGGCAAACTAAATTTAAATACAAAATCCTGATCATTTTGATTTTTTAACGATTTTTTTTTATGATTTCTTACGTAAGTAAACAATTATCGTATTATTTTAAGATAAAAATAGTTATTTGAATTTTAAATTTTAAATATAATAAAATTTAATGTGACAAGCAAGAATGCTCCCGTAATCAATAAAGATCTGAAATTGTATATTGTTAAATTTGCCTTGAATAGTTTTAATAATTTCCTTTAAAATGTTGGTTTATTGTATGACTAATTTTACTTATTTAGAGTTTTGACCCTTCCGAGTTTTAATAACATTGCTTTCTGATTTCTGTTTGTTCTGCTAGTTTGCCCCTATTTAAGCACTTGCATTTTTCCCAGTGTCATAGAAAAAACATAATAATATGTTTCATGCACCAAGGGCATTAATTAACTAGAAGATTAATCTAGCTCAATAGCCTATGGCCAAAAAAAGGGATGACATAAGAAATAACGCCCTTGGTGCTTTGTAACGTTAACTGTGTAAACCTTATTGTGTTTTTCACTTATATAAAATAATAAATTTAGTGTAATCTGTATTTGGGCTTTCTATTACGCTATATAAATTACGTAAGCAAAAACAAAGAAACAAAAAATCTTAGTAAAGGTCAGTTTCATCAGTTTCATAGGTAACCATGGTTACAAAATTTGTGTATTAACAGGATACATTTTGGTTCATTTGTTTTTGCTAACATTATTCTCAATTCTGTTTGGTTGCAGTATAAGTAGCCCATGAAATAAACGGTTCCACCTTTTATTTTATTGTCAAAATGTTTTTAATCAAAATGTAATCGTCTGTAAAGGGCTTAATGAATACATAACCCTTTTTGGTTAGATGAATATATTTTTATAATAATTATACTGCCTAGGATACCACACAATGTTGTGTGTTGTTCCATGGAATGCGATTAAATAAATAATCACACAGTATAATAATATAGTTAGTATAAGAGTAAGAAAATAATTTCAGAATTAAAAAAGTCAGTCAAATAATTTTATTTTGTGGAAACAACTATCATAAAGGGAGTCCGGACCACGGAGACCGAGAGGTGTGTACGGTGTGTACGGATCTGGTTGTTTATGTGCTGTTAACGGTACCTAATCAAACAAAAATTTCAAAAGTAGTGTTAAAAGTGTTTAATTAACCATTCTGCATGTACTGAAATTAGTAAGTACCTAAAATTTAAAGAGTATAATAAATATCTTGTTGATAATTTAAACTCCCAACGGTTCCATTGTAAACAAGTTGCGCACGCACACTCCCATTCATCTAGTGCTTGCTGCCCTACGATCACCGTGATCGACAGGTCCGTAGTAGGAAACTTGTTTTCAATGATTTGGCACATCAATTACTTTAAAACATGATCAAAACCACGAACGGCGCTTCTGGCAACAGAAGCAGCCAAACAACTTCAAACGTCTTATCACAACACGAAAACTCAACTATCAATGTTATGACCTATTCTGGAGCAGTTAGTCAAAACCAATTTCCACATAAAGAACAAGCAATATTTTTTACTGCCATTGAAGGAATCAAATTAGATGAATACATATATGCGTTAGGATCCAAACTTAGTCCATAAAACATCCTGTTTGCTTCAAGAATTTCTAATAATCGAATCTGTATATACCTAGCCAATAAAGAAATAGTTAATACCTTTATAAAGCAAAATGGACATATATCCATTAATGAACATAAACTCGTCGCCCGCAGGTTAGTGACACCTGCTAGTCGATTAGTAATGTCGAACGTTTGCCCTTCAATCCCCCATAGCCACTTGGAGACAGCTCTTCAAAACTTAGGTGTAAAGACTGTATCATCAATTTCTTTCATTCGAATAGGAGTATCTAGGCCTGAATTTGGCCATATCCTGAGTTTTAGGAGGCAAGTATATATCTCCCCACCAAATGAACTTAGTATTCCAGATTCTGTTCTTATAACTTGTGAGGAAACGACTTATAGAATTTTCCTATCAGTAGATGGAACGTCATGCTTTAAATGCAAACAACAAGGACATATTGCTTCCCAATGTCCTGAAAGTGTTACCCAAACTGATAATGAACTTAGTCAGCCATCCCAAGAACCATCTAATACCCAGCTCACACAAGACTTACCGCTAGAAAACTTAGAAGAAACAAATCCGATTACTGATACAAATTCAATCACAGAGTCCTCCGACAACAATAAAACCTACCAAAAAATGACGGCAAAAAGGCGACTAACTGAAATTTTAACACCTCCTCCCCAAAGTGACTTACCTCAACAAAACTTTGACCAAGAACAGACAACGTTCTTAAAACCGGAACTAAGACAAACTAAAAAAACAAAACAAAACGCTATGTCAACGGAACATCTTAAACAAATAAAAAAATCTCTATTACCAGTAAAACATATTATTGAAAAACATAATCCTCCACTGATACTTACCTTCGACCAATTGGTTGACTTATTTGAAAATACGTACGGGGCATCTGACATCATACCAATCGCTCATAATTACACAAAGGATTTAACATCTCTTCTAACTATGTTACAAAAAATATATCCATCACTAGAGGAAAGATATGTTAAAGTAAGATGTACTAAAATACGAAAAAAAATCCTACAGTTCTTAGAAATACAAGTATCCGATTATGAAAGTGACGAAAGCTGCTACTAAATGTTATCACCTAATAATATCTGTAATTTAAAATAACATTCAACTCTTTAATTCAATGGAATATAAATGGCTATTACAACCATCTAGAAATGTTACAAATACTGTTGTCAGAAAATAAGCCCTCTGTTATCTGTCTACAAGAAACGCATTTTCGCGAAAATAAAGAACACAAATTACGAGGCTACAACGGACACTTTAAAAACAGAAACAACAAAAACAGAGCCAGTGGAGGTGTAGCCATATATATTAAAAATAATATAAAAACTCTTCCTATAAATCTTAACACCGACTTAGAGGCTGTAGCTGTTACAGTTTTTTCACCCAATAAATTAAATATATGCAGTTTATACATTCCTCCAAACTATGATAGAAGTAACCAAGAACTTCTAAACCTCTTTAATGAAATTCCTACACCACGCATCATTGTTGGCGATTTAAATGGACACAATGTAATATGGGGAGGAACTCATGATAACACCAAAGGTAACATTATAGCCAACGTTACAGACCAATGCAACATGCTTATCCTCAATGATGGTAGTCCTACTAGATCAAACAGCTTTTCAGGAGAGTACACGGCTTTAGACCTGAGCATATGTGATTTGGCAGTGGCCAGCAACGTAACCTGGGAAGTTTTACCCTTTTTATATGGTAGTGATCATTTTCCCATTAAAATTCAAAATTTAAATCAAACAAACGATCTCTCGACACCGCCATGTAGGTGGAAAACAGACCAAGCCAACTGGGACAACTATAAATTAAACATCCAAGAACAAATTAAGAACATAAACATTACAGAAACAAATATTGATAGTACCGTACTTCAGTTTAATAAAATGCTTGTAAGTGCTGGACAAAATTCCGTAGGAAAAGCCACATTTTTACCAAATCGCCGCGCAGTTCCTTGGTGGAATAGCTGCAAAGATGAAATAAAATTATGCAAAAAGTTATTAAACAAACATAAAAGAAATAAAACAACCGAAAACCTTTTAAAATTTAAACAGCAAAGAGCAAAAACACGTTATGTCATAAAGAAAAGTAAAAAAGAGTCATGGCAGCAGTATGTTTCGAGTATCAAGAGCACTACCCCTATGTCAGAGGTCTGGAGGAAAATAAGACAAATTTCTGGAGTGAACTCGGGTGGAGGAATAAGCTCACTTTTTATAAATGGAAAATTAATATACAACCCCCAAGAAATAGCTGAAAATTTTTGCAAAAACCTACCAAAGTTTCTCAGCTGATACAAATTATGATCCTAACTTCCTCCAACATAAAAACGAATTAGAAGATAGAAATCCAATAATCATCTCAAAAATCGAAAATTCACCACTTAATAAGATTATATCTAGAGAAGAATTTGACGAATGCCTTAAAGACATGGAGAATAAGAGCCCTGGTCCAGACGACATTCCAGTTATATTTATCAAAAATCTTCCTGAGGTAGCAAAAAATTACTTACTACAGATTTTTAACTGTATTTGGACCAAACGAAGTTTTCCTAAAATTTGGAGTGAAGCAATTATTATACCAATATTGAAACCAAATAAGTCCAAGTTTGATCCTGAATCATATCGACCTGTGTCTTTGACTTGCTGTATGTGCAAACTATTGGAAAAAATTGTTAATAAGCGACTTATGTTGTATCTTCTTTCCAAAAACTCTTATGCTCTGAACAAAGTGGTTTCACAGATAACAGATGCTCCACGGACAATATAATTGACCTGGAATCCGAAATACACGAAGCGTTCATTAACAAATAGAAATGTTTGGCAGCTTTCTTTGACATTCACCGAGCGTTTGATTCTGCATGGAGATATAATATCTTGAAAAAATTACAAACCTGAAATATTGATGGAAACATGTTGGCATTTATTAAAATTTTTACATCAACGTAGCTTTCGAGTCAAAGTTAATGGCAAAACTTCTAATCCTATAATTCAAGAAAATGGCACACCACCAGGTTCAACAATCAGTACAACTCTCTTTCTTATAGCAATGAATGATATAGTAAACAACATGAACTTGCCAGTTAAAGCAAGGCTATACGCAGATGACTTAGTTATCTACGTAAAAGGAAAAAAATTGGTATCAATGAAGTCACTAATCCAAAATCAAATAATACATCTTCACCGTTGGTCAGACCAAACAGGCTTTAAATTTTCCGCTCAAAAATCAAAATGTATGTTATTTTCCAAGATGCCAGTGGATATCCGCCCTGCACTATCCCTCAACAATGAAAACATCGAATATACTGATAAAGTACATTTCCTGGGAATGATTATGGATGAAAAGCTAAGTTGGGAGCCTCATATTCGTCAGTTGATTAATAACTGTCAAAAAGGTATAAACTTACTAAAAGTACTGTCTAGTAAAACATGGGGCGCGGACTCAACCACTTTAAAAAAACTATACTAATCACTGATACGATCAAAAATCGATTATGGTTCTATTGCATACGCATCTGCAAAAAACAGTATATTAAAGAGGTTGGATTCAGTACCTAATGCAGGAATACGTATAGCTCTAGGGGCATTTCGGACTAGTCCCATAGAAAGTATGTTAGTCGAAACTGGGGAACCACCCCTAGATTTAAGGAGAAAATACTTAAGTCTCCCTTATGCTGTTTCTATCGCTCCCGATTCTACTCATCCAGTTGTTTGACAACAAAAAAAGGTCCACCATTATACATGAGACTAACAAGGTACCTTGAAGATTTAAACATTGAATTACCATCGATATTTCCTTTGCAACATGATCTACCACCACCATGGATACTGAAAATGCCCTTAGTGGACAAAACGCTTTAAGGTATGATAAAGCTGAAGATAATCCAACCATTATTGGAAACACCTTTAATACAATATTATACAATCACCAACAATATGAGCAGGTATATACAGATTCTTCCAAGTCCGTAGAAGGAGTAGGCTCTGCTGTAGTAACATCAAAAGACACTCTCTATTTTAAACTCCATCCCCTGTCTGGTGTTTTTACGGGTGAGCTTTATGCTATTCTTCAAGCTCTAGTTTTCATTAGGGAAAACCAACAAAAGAAATATTTTTAATTATTACTGACTCTCTTAGTGCACAAAATAGCTTCCAGAAAATCTACAGTTAAAACTCAATAGTAAACATAATTAAAAAACTACTTCATGACCTCGCAGTTGCTGGAAAAGAAGTTAAATTTATATGGGTTCCTTCACATATTGGTATTGTTGGAAATGAGAAAGCAGACAGAGCAGGCCGTTGTGCGGTCCAAATTCCAGAGGCAAAGGTTGTGCATCGACTGACAGTAACTGACGCTAAACAGTTCATTAAAAACCATATTACTAGTGCGTGGCAACTAAAGTGGAACCATTCGGCTACTAAACTTCGCAAAATAAAAGACACAGTGTTACCCTGGCCTAATATCCCAGTTCGACGTAAAGAACAAGTGCTTATCTCTCGCTTAAGAATAGGACATACCAAATTAACCCACATTTTTCTTATAACGCGTTCAGACCAACCCCAATGCGAACAGTGCAAAACTCCTTTAAGTATACAACATCTACTTATAGACTGCCCTCGCTATAGTGCGGAAAGGCAGGCATGTCAGATTACCCTGGACATTGTAAAAACACTTGGAAAAGACTGTGACTATAACGCCATCATAAGATTCCTAACCACCACTGGTCTAATCAATGAACTTTAATTAAAAATTATAATGAACTAAGTTGCTAAATGTATTTTCAAAACCTAGAATGTCTAATAATGTTTGGATTAATTTAATGTGTGTGCGCTAACAACCCTAAGAGGTTGATGCGCTAATTAAATAAATAAATAAAATAACTATCATAAAATCAAGATTTTAAAAAATATCTGTAAAAATACCCGAGATTTACTAAAATATTAATTTCAGTTTCTAAAACTGTCTGATACAACAAACATTAAAATATTTGCATATAGAAAAAAAACTTGTTAAATGTCTATTCAAATTATGTTTGTGGTACAAAAGACTTTGTTTATTTTAATTTTAAATATTCTACCATTTGAAAAAATACTAATATATTGTGCCATCTGTTTTCCTGATACTTTCGTAATAGTAACCCAAAGCCCTATTTTGACTTCTTTTTATGAAAACTTACCTAAGGTTTTTTACTAATCTATTCTGACTGGGTAAATCCAAAAAATTTAACAAAAACTGCAGTCGTTCCATGATTTCGTGTGTTTCCATTCCAAATATCCACCCGAAATACAACATAGTTTCTTTAATGGAAAACTCGCCATACAAGGCGATTTCTTGAGGCATGTATCCGACCCTTTTTCCTGGTACGCCAGAACCTCTTGTTCCAGGTTTTCCACCAAGCACCCATATTTCCCCTGAATTAAGTCTTCGTCGGCCTACTATACAGGAAAGAAGCGTCGTTTTACCACATCCTGATGCACCAAGTAGACCATATCTGTAAGAAAAGATATTTTGTCTATAAATCACCCAACTTTAGTAATCATTGGCAAAAATAGTGGGCAGTGATGAAAATACCACAAATAAACTCTAAAACTGCTGAATTGTCATAAATGTACAATTATTCATAAAGACACACACTAGACAAGAAAATTTAAAAAAGCTGTAATAATTCTAAACAACCAAAATATATTTAGCAAACCTAGCATCGATATTCCGAATATCACAGCCGTTGCTGAACCGTGAAAAATCGGCCAAGCTTCGGTAAACAACGGACAGCAAATAATGTAAGTCGTAAATTTTCAGAAAAGCTTTTTACTTATTACTTATTAATACATAAACACACAAAATTAACAAATAAAGACAAAGGTCCAAGATTTTAGTGTTTTCTACAATAGTTAGTTAAAAATTTGGCACGTTTTTGGATAAAAGTCTTAAGTCACTTTTTTTTAAATTAAACTTTAACTTGAAGACATAGTTTATGATGATATGGTAAAAAATGGTATATAGATTACCGAAATATCCTTATTAGTCCAGTAACTGAATACCTGAAAGTACCCAAAGCTGTAAATAAATCTGTACAGTTTTCATTTGTGAAGTAATTCTTAGGTCTTCGTGGATGCTTTCGAGCGAGAAAAAGTTTATCAACATTAACAGGTGGGAAAGGGCTAAAAATGGCTCCTTAAGGCCCGAAAAATGCGTTTCCCGCTAATATCTGCTAAAATATGCGAATTGAAGAATTTTTGTTTAAACAAAAAATGAAGATTGCCTTGAAATCTACAAAAATGGTCCTTATAAGTTTTTTCGGAAAATCGATAGTTTTCGAGATACCGGGACCCAAAAGTCCCCTTATTTTAGCTGCCGCTCTACCACTAGAATGCCGCTATCTTTATGGATTTACTTATAAGCGGGCGGACATTTTTTAATCATTTAAAATTCATCGGAATGGGAAAACCCGTACCTAGCATTGCATACGAATTTGGGTCCATTCTGATTTTTTTAGAATATAGAAAAAAGCGGTTAAAGTTTTTTTCACAATATTTTAAGATTCTCTCATTAATGTATTGATATTTTCTGAAAAAATGGTTTGTTAATAACATTTCTTTTTTATAATGAGACCTTAGCAAGTGTTCAATGATCCCAGAAAATTTCCTTCACATTTTTTTGCCTTTTGATAAAAAATTGTTTTGCCCATCTGCATTTTTTAGTAAGAAACTACCACTACCAGTGTGTCCCAGTTCCAAAAATGAGTTTCCCGCGAATATCTGCCAAAATATGCGAATAAGAAAATTTTTGTTAAGACAAAAAATGAAGATCACCTTGAAATCTACAAAAACGGTTCCTACCATTTTTTTTGCAACACCAATATTTTTCGCAAAAACGGCCGTCGAAAAATCCATAACATTTCACACTGGATAGATAGCCGGAAACGGCTAAAAAATGTAGATGGGCAAAACCATTTTTTATCAAAACGCAAGAGAGATTGTGAAAGGAAATTTTCTGGGATCATTGAACACTTGCTAAAGTCTCATTTAAAAAAAATAATAAGAAACCATTTTTTCAAAAAATTTCAATAAATCAATGAGATACTCTTAAAATATTGTAAAAAACTTGGACCGCCTTTTTTATTATTCTAGAAAAATCAGAATGGATTCAAACTCATATGCAATAATAGGTACGGGTTTTCACATTCCGATGAACTTTGAATGATTAAAAAATGTACATTATTGTCCGAGTAATGAAACAATTTGTCTGCCCGCTTATAAGTAAATCCATAAAGATAGCGGCATTCTGCGGTAGAGCGGCAGCTAAAATGAGGGGACTTTTGGGTCCCGTTATCTCAAAAACTATCGATTTTTCGAAAAAATTCAAGTACCATTTTTGTAGATTTTATAGCAATCTTCTTTTTTTTTAAACAAAAATTTTCTAATTCGCATATTATGGCAGATATTAGCGGGAAACTCATTTTTCGGGTCTGGAGGGGCCATTTTCAGCCCTTTCCCACCTGTTAATGTTGATAAACTTTTTTTTGCTCGAAAGCATGCCCGAAGGCCTAAGAATTGCGCCACAAGGGAAATCTGTACAGATTTATTTACAGCTTTGCCCTTTCATTTATTGGACTATATCTGAAAACAATTTTCACGCATATAATAAAACACATTTGATTAAAACTTGGGAGATATCGACAGTCAATTAGAGACGTATAACATAACTTGCTGCACTTATGCAAAAATGCAAAAAGGTTCCCAGACAGACAGATCTATTTATCAGTGATATTTACCTTCTCGTAAAATCAAGACATGAAAAATTGCCTATGTAATTAAAAACTGAGATAAAAAAATATAAGTATTTTATTTCTCTATCTTAAAGATATGATGGACCTGTTATTTAATTTTATTTTTTAACTAAATAAACCTATTTCTGTAGAAAATCGGCTTATTTAGTATAAATAATAAAAAAATAAAAGAAGATTAAACGCATTTATCTTCTTATCTAAGTATCTCAGTAACCACACTGCATGCACAAAAGACTATTTAGGTTATAAGTATGTACAGGGTGGTCCGACGATCGCTGTTTGGGGCCATATTTGTTTCTCATTTCTTTTATACGTTTTAATAAAGATATTTATTATTCATTTTTAGTAACAGCAGAGCTAAAAAAAATACTCTAAATTAAAAAAAAACGGTAATAATAAATACCTGAAATGCCAAAATACAAAAAATCAATATCTGTTTGTCTAGCGGGTATACTAAGCATTAAAATTATTAGAAAAAATTAATTATTGATATGTGTTAAAAGTAATTATGAACGCTCAACTTTGACAGAACATTGACTTTTTGTGTTTCGACATTTAAGGTATTTATTGGTAGCTTTTTTCTATTTTCTCATTTAAATTGGGAATTTCTCATATGAATTAAATTATTTTTATTAATACTCAAATATACAAGGTGATTCACCTTGAGTGTCCTACTAAAAGTTCTGGAGAACCAAAAAAAAAAGAACTTTTTGAAATTTGACACAGGGCCATAACAGGTAATAAGCTATATTTTAAAAATATTTTGGCAAGTGCAGCGTTGCCACATCTAACCAAAACCAATGGCAACATTGTAATTTTAACCCTATGTTTTATTGCATATACTATACTATACCTAAATTTTACCGTTCTTGAGAAAATTATTAATCACTATTTTTTTAAGGAACATCACCATGTCAAAAAGGTTTAATATTTACATTCCTAACCGAGCTGGACACTAGAATTTTTTTTTGTTAGACAATGCATGTATTTAAAAGATCTACATGATATTATAGCAATATATCCTACAGGGTGTCCCAAAAAATTGCATTTTTACCGATATTTAATAATGAATAAAACTCAATTTCTTAAATACAACATATTGTATTTTATCCAATTTTTAAATAGACTAATAATTTACCGACAAAATGTCTATATATTTTTCTATACCCTTCTGTCACCGATTTTTTAAATACAAACGAATTTTAATTTTTTCCCTGTTTTTAAGTACCATCCACAGTAAACCACCGGCTTAATTTACAATTTACCTAGGTAGGCCATAAAAGTTTTGTTTTATTTTTAATTGTCCTGACAACTATTTGACATATAAGTTATAAATTATATAATTTATTTAGTTAATAAGTATTAAATGCTTAAAAAATTTAAATTCGCTTGTATTTAAAAAACGGTGGCAGATGGGTATAGAAAGATGTTTGGAAATTTTGTAGGTAAATTATTAGTCTATTCGAAAATGGGCTAAAATACAGTATGTTGTAAAAAATGAGTTTTAATCATTATTTAATATCGGTAAAAATGCAAATTTTTTGGACATCCCGTAAGGTATATTGCTATAATAGCATGTATTGTCTAACCCAAAAAAAATCTACTATCCAACTCGGTTATGCAAGTAAATACAGGGTGGCCGGCCATATTTTGACCCATTTTAATCGAGAATAACTTTGGAACAAATAAAGGTATCAAGATGCGGTTTTTGCAGATGCACTTATATTTCTTTAAAGTTTATTCTCGTACCTTCAGGATTTTATTGTGACATTCCATTAGCTCAAAAACAAAATGGCCGATTTTCCATTATAGGACAACTATGTTATTTTAAATGGAACACCCTGTATATGTTTCTATATTTTCAAAATTTAATCTTTCCCTTTTAAAAAATGTAACACAAGCTATGGTTATCTCAAAAAACAACGTATTTATTGACCTTCGAAAAATTGACTGCATGTCGACCAACAATATTATTTAACAATTAAAATTTGCTTCATATGTTACAAAAAAAGGATCGCCAAAGGTTTAGGTTATTCACAAAATAATAGTTACAATAAGGTTACATTACTTTTTAAAAACTATTGTAAATGTTGAAAATGCCTTCCGCCGACTTCGACGCACTTATTTAAATTCAAAAAAAACTTATTAAAACTATTGACTAAAAATTCTTCAGGAATATTTTCTATTATGTTTCGGATATTAATTTTTAATTGCTCTAAATTTTGGGGAAGTGGACTATAACACCTCTCTTCACATATCCCCACAGAAAAAATCTGAACAGCAAATCTGGTGAACGAGGTGGCCAGGAAATGGGGCCTCCTCTTCCAATCCACCGGTTTCCAAAAACGTTGGTCAGTGAATCCTTGGTAATGTTAGCATAATGTGGTGTAGCCCCATCTTGTTGAAAATAGACGAAATTCAATAGATTTTCTTCTTGCAATTGGGGATAAAAATATTTCCAGCATATCAACGTAAGTCCAAGAGGTTACAGTTGGTTCATGAGGAAAAAATGGCCCATAAATTTTGCTTTGACATACCACACCAGACTGTGACTTTTGGCGAATCTCTAACGTGTTCGTTATATTGTCGAGGATTTTCTGTTGCCCAAAACCTGCAGTTATGCTTATTTACTTTTCCATTGAGGTGAAATGTGGCTTCGTCTGACATTATTAGTCTATCCAAAAATGTGTATTGTTCCTTACTAAATTTTGAATTCTCTGGCAAAATTCCACCCTTTGTGGAAAATCAGTTTCTTTTATTTCTTGTAACATTTGAATTTTGTATGCCTTTAATTTAAGTTCTTTTTTTCATGATTTTTGTAGTGTAGTTTTAGGAATATGGACTGAACTTGAGATTTTTCTTGTTGACAATGTTGGATCTTCCTGAGTTATCTCCAGAATTTGTAACGTTTTATTTAGCAAATTCTCATTGTTTACTAATTTCTTTTTACGGGCTAAAGATCCTGTACTCCAGAATTTTCTGTACCAGATTTTAATTGAATTTTTTGTGGGTGGAGCGTTATTAAACATGTTTCTAAATCTTCGCTGGGTTTCTTTTACTGATTTGGTTTCGGCAAACATAATAAAACATTTTCCTTTTCGCTTAACGAGGACATTTTGCGCTTCCTAATTAAAATAACTTGTCAAAAATGACCAACAATGGCTGACAATGAGGCTTGTTGCTGTTATGGAAACGAGATAACTTTGTTTCCACAGGCGACTTTTCAAAAAATCCTTTTAAAATAATATTCCTATTCGACATACAGTCAATTCTTTGGAGGTCAATAAATGCGTTATTTTTTAAGATAACCATAGCTTGTGTTACATTTTTTTTAAAAGGGAAAGATTAAATTTTAAAAATATTGAAACATATACAGGGTGTTCCATTTAAAATAACAAAGTTGTCCTATATCGGAAAATCGGCCATTTTGTTTTTGAGCTAATGGAATGTCACATAAAAATGGTAAAGATACGAGAATAAACTTTAAAGAAATATAAGTATATTTGCGAAAACCGCATCTTGATATCTTTATTTGTACAAAAGTTATTCGCGATCAAAATGGGTCAAAATATGGACGGCCACCCTGTATTAAACTTTTTTAACAGGATGATGTTCCTTAAAAAAATAGTGATTTTTTCAAAAACAGTAAGATATAGGTATAGAAAGATGTAAACAAAACTTACTTAGAATTTTGTGTAGAATCCGAATATGCAATAAAAAAGGGTGTTCTATTTAAAATTACAATGTTGCCATTGGTTTCGGTTAGATCTGGCAACGCTGCAGCCAAAATATTTTTAAAATGTAGCCTGTTATGGCCGTGTGCCAACTTTCAAAAAGTTCCTAAAATTGGTTCTCCATAACTTTTAATAGGACACTCAACGTGAATCACCCTGTATACCAAAACTTTTTTATTGAACCTTATTAAAAAAATGAGACACTTTTAAAAATAAATCAATTAATAATGGGTCCCATTAAGAAAATGTCAATTTTAAGTCGTTTTTCTTTTTGTAATTTAAATTATTATTCTTTTAAATGTTCTTTAGAATTCTACGGGGAAAAATATACAAGATACCTTTTTACATTTTTTTTTAATGTGAGGAAAGCCACAAATACGGCCCTTTTTAGTTCTTGTTGGATGATCCCGTATATTATATGATCGTTGCTTTTACTATATTCTAAGTTGTTTTTAAAAATTTGCGAAACCAGATTTGTATAATTACCCGTTACCCAAAAATATAAAACGAAACAAAATTGAAAATTATTTATTATCGGTTCTTATTAAACCTACTTTCGCGACAAAAAAAAACTGAAAGAAAATACAAGAAAAAAGTTAAATAATTGTTTTAAAATTTCTTCATTATCCTGCAAACTGAACTGCTGTAGTTTTTGTAAATTTAATTTGGTAAGGTGTGAGATTTAAAAATTGTAAAAAAATACCAGGGTACATGTAATATGCAATTGTTAAATCGTTATTTCTTTTTTAAATTTTCTGTTATACCAATTACATTTATCAAGTGGTTAGAAACTACATGCAAGACGACAATTGAAAAATTGAATAATGCAACATTTCGCATTAAAGATTGCATAATTTACACGCACATCCTGTATGTGTACCAAATACATTAAATTTATGTAATAAAGTTATATTGGTTCAATACATTTTATTTATTTCACTTTCTATTTTTAGACACGGTCTGTAAAGCAATGGGATGCGGTATCTTTTAACATGACCATACCTAATTTTTAATGTTTCTAGATTCCTTGGTTAAGTAGATAATACTGCACGTTTTAATCGTTTTTTTTTTAAATTCTTATTAAACTCGATAAAAATTTTATTTAATATGTTGTTAAGATTTTATTAAGAAAATACCCAATACCTAAAATTTTAATAAAATAACACTGATGTCTCAAAGTAAGAAATATGTACATGACATTATAAAAGTATCTAAACAAATTGAAAGGGTTAAGAAAACAAACCTGTAAAGTGGAGGGAAAAATTAAATTCGTTTACAGCTTGCTAACGTCTGGTATTCTCGCAATTTTACATTGTTTCTTGCGAAAAATAATAACTTGACATTTGCCAAGATTCCCTCTTTCCCCCACGTGAGATTAGGCTCAATCTCTTTTCTTCCCCCTCCTAAATGCCTTACGCAATTATTGGACGTCCCCTTTTTAATAAAACGTTTTTTTTTGGGGATATATACAGGGTGCCACAGATTCGTGTGCATGCATGGGGATCTCGGAAACCGTAAGAGATACGAAGTCGGTTAAATTATTGCAAAGTTGCGCATTTAGGTGCCTAACAACATGCCGTTTAGAAAGTTGTAAAATTCGGAGTTCCTCCGGAAATATCTGGAATATATATATATATATATATATATATATATATATATATATATATATATATATATATATATATATATATATATATATATATATATACAGTGCTTTCATTTCAAAACGAACCACCCTAAATATCATTAAAAAAAAAACACTCACCAAAAAAACAAAGAAACACGTCGATTTTGATATACAGGGGGAAGTTTAATTTCGTATTTGATAAAATTTTATCGGTCACCTCCTAACCTCCAGTTAACCTCACTTTGATATGTCAAATGGCAACCCCCATAGTGTGACACATCATTGTAAGCGGCATGAAATTTGCTATCCAACAGTACTAAGAAACGTTAAATCGATGGACGTAGAAGCGACTTAGAAGTAAAAATGTGTGTTAATTAGTTCATCGTGTTCAAATAATTTATTTTATTATCAAATGCTCAAAATGTGCGCCGTTATTGGCGAGACAATAATAAAGTCTGTTTTGAAATTCTTCGCGAACGTTGGCGAAAGTTTGTCTGGTAATACCTCTGCATTCTAGTGTAATTCTACATTTAAGTTCTTGAATATTTGCAGGTGGCGTTTTGTACACTTTACTTTTAAATAACCCCAGAGGAAAAAGTCTAGAGGAGTTAAGTCTGGAGACCGTGCTGGCCATTCGATGGCACCTCGTCTGCCTATCCATGTGCCTGGAAACTGTTCATTGAGCCACTCTCGAACTGCTAAAGCATAGTGGGGAGGGGCTCCATCTTGCTGGAAATGCAAATTATTTTCACTGAGTTCCATAGCACCATTTTCATCCACCTGATTTTCCAAAGATTGGACGATAGAAGGGTATATCGCATTTGCCAAAAGGTTCAGATACAGTTGCCCAGTTAAATTTTCTTCCAGAAAGAATGGCCGATAATTTCGTTTCCATAAATACCTGCCCAAACGTTGATCTTTCGGAAATTGAGTATGTCCTTCCTGAAATATGTGCGGATTTTCATTATCCCAATATCTGCAGTTATGTCTATTAAGAATTCCATTTAAGAAGAAAGTTGATTCGTCAGAAAAGCAGATATTTTTGATCAAATGAGGTCTTTCAATTCGCTGGCACATTGATTCGCAAAATTCTATTCTTCTATCATAATCGTCTTGTTGAGTTCATGAAGAATTTGTATTTTGTATGGAAAACTTATTCTTTTTCAAAATTTTGTCACGGAACCCGTAGAAATATTGGTCACTTAGAAACTTTTGGAATAGACAACGTCGGATCTATTGCGAACTGTCCTAGTACCTCAACTTGGCGTGCTTCGTCTAAAACCCTTTCATTAGTACTTTTCTTGTTGCATACAGATCCAGTTTCTTCAAACTTACGCACCAATTCCCTTACATATTTATGCCCCACGTTTTTATTTTGATGTCTCTCATTGAATACTCTGGCGGTTCTACCGCGCATCGATCTTCAGCCCCATATAGGAAAATTATTTCTATTCTCTCTGCTAGAGTATACACCATTTTAAAATCAAGATTCTTAATTTTAAACTAACGATGTAAAAATGACAATCCTAACAGTAATATTTAACTGGTTCGTAAACGTCTTAAAAACTTGTGCTATTGCAGTGTTTTGCTGTAGCAGGTAACACAAAAAATAATAATTGGAATGAATGCACACTAAAATAGTCTGCGAGGAATTTCAAAACAAGCTTGTCTCGCCAATAAAGGCGCACATTTTGAGCATTTGATAAAATAAATTATTTGAACACGATAAACTAATTAACACACATTTTTACTTCTAAGTCGCTTCTACGTCCATCGATTTAAAGTTTCTTAGTACTGTTGGATAGCAAATTTCATGCCGCTTACAATGATGTGTCACACTATGGGGGTTGCCATTTGACATATCAAAGTGAGGGTTAACTGGAGGTTAGAGGTGACCGATAAAATTTTATCAAATACAAAATTAAACTTCCCCTGTATATCTAAATCGACGTGTTTCTTTGTTTTTTTGTGAGTGTTTTTTTTTTTAAAGATATTTAGGGTGGTTCGTTTTGAAATGAAAGCACTGTATATATATATATATATATATATATATATATATATATATATATATATATATATATATATATATATATATATATATATATATATATATATATATATATAAATATATAAGGGTGCCACAGATTCGAGTGATGCATGGGGATCTCGGAAACCGTAAGAGATACGAAGTCGTTAAATTATGGCAAAGTTGCGCATTTAGGTGCCTAACAACATGCCGTTTAGAAGTTGTAAAATTCCGAATACTTCCGGAGATATCCGGAAAAAACGGAAATTTGGATATTTCGTTTTTATTTTTTTCTGACGTTATTTAAAGAGATAGGGAAAAAAAAAGACACTTTTTATGGCCACTTTTTATGCTCTTACAAAACAGCGTTGAGAGATTTTGTAGACGTTTCGTTTTCGTGATACCATCATCAACTTTATTTTTTAAATCGACACTCAATTGTTTATTGCATTTTTTTGAAGCAGTTATAATCCCAATTACAATGATGTATAACACTTAATATTTTTCTGTTAAATAAACATATTTTCCATAAGAGACAATGAGTTAGACAAGGAACGCACATCATTTCTTATAGGGGCGTTCCATATTTGTTAATAAATATAAAGTGTTATACTTTTTTGTAATTGGGATAATAAGGGGTTTAAAAAAATAAATAAAAAACCCAGGTCCGTATTTAAAAAAATTAAGTTGATCATGGTTTAACAAAAACGAAACGTCGTGCGGAAAATCTCTCAACGTTGTTTTGTAGAGCTTAAAAAGTGGCCATGAGAAAGTGTCTTTTGTTTTTTCATATCTCTTTAAATAACGTCAGAAAAAAATTAAAACGAAATCGGCAAATGTCGGTTTTTCCCAGATATCTCCGGACGTACTCGGAATTTTGCAATTTTCGCATAATTTAACCAACTTCGTATCTCTTACGGTTTCCGAGATCCCCATGCATGCACTCGAATCTGTGGCACACTGTATATATATATATATATATATATATATATATATATATATATATATATAATATATATATATATATTATTATATATATATATATATATATATATATATATATATATATATATATAATATATATATATATATATATATATATATATATATATATATATATATATATATATATATATATATATATATATATATATATATATATATATATATATATATATATATATATATATATATATATATATATATATATATATATATATATATATATATATATATATATATATATATATATATATATATATATATATATATATATATATATATATATATATATATATATATATATATATATATATATATATATATATATATATATATATATATATATATATATATATATATACCGGGCGACACAACACATGTGAAAGCCCATAACTTCTTTATTTACAAGAATATATTTTTGAAATTTGGGTGATCCACCTGTCATAACGACGTGCTTTTAATGACTAAATAAAATCAATATTTTTACTTCCGCACTATTAAAAAGTGGCCACAAGAAAGTGTCTTTTGTTTTTCCATATCTCTTTAAATAACGTCAGATAAAAACGAAATCGGCCAATTTCGTTTTTTTTTCCCGATATCTCCGAGAGTACTCGGAATTTTGCAACTTTCTAAAGTGGACATGGTTAGTTACGCAAATACACAACTTTTTCATAATTTAACCGAATTTGTATCTCTTACGGTTTCCGAGACCCCAAGCATGCACTCGAATCTGTGGCACCCTGTATGTCTTGCAAAAAACATAATAACTTGCTAAAAAATTGCACTTCAAAAAGAATGTAATTAAAAGTTTCAAAAAAAATTAAACAATATCTGAATAATTAATTTTTCGTAAATCATTATTTGTGTGCCTATGGGCTTATGCTGCAATAAAATACTCATAATTTTATCATAAAAAACATTTCTACAGACTTTTAATAAATAACCAAATAGATTCTCAGAACCGTTTTACACAAACGAGAATTATTCCGAAAATGATTGCCATAATTGTACCGAAAATTTACACAATAATTATTTTGTGTATTACACGGTCATTAATTCTTACTACAATTTTCGAAATAAAAATATTAAACATGTTGTATATTTTCGAGAAATGGCGCAAAAATCGACGCAGAATTTTTTTGGGGTATGTAATGTCATTAAGAATTATTTCATAAAGTAAAAAGGAACAAGCTAACTGTTGATACATCTAATAGTAACAACTGTTTATCTATAAAAAAATTTTGTAAGGTAACCATCTAACATATTTACTTGTGCACAGCATAATTAACAGGCAGCACGATCTCTCCCTGGCGGCGCTTTTGATATTTTTAGACACAAAATGCGAAAGAAACGATTTCAAATCAAATAAAGGATACAGATCATATCTCAGCAAAACGTTGGCTGAACCTGCGCGAGATAAATGACCGTACTTTCCCACCAATTCATAAAAGCGTGCTGCTTTCTGTTAGTTATGCTGTGATACCAGTATGTTGTGGTTACCTAGCAAAATTTGTTATATATCCGACATAATTTAAAAAACACTTTTTTTAATTCTAGGTTATGGTAAACTAGTCCAACAGCTGTGCGCATTGGTGCGCATGAGCATCACATGAATTCTGGCAATAATTCTAGTGAAATATATTGTAAGTATCAAACACAAGTGGATGTACTATTGTCAAAAATCCTATAAAAATATTCACTTATAATATCCCTAGTGCATAAATTATTACCGGAAATTTTTTTGAGGTCACGAATATTTTGAAAATTACCCGAGTCGCGAAGCGACGAGGGTAATTTTCTTAAAATATTCGTGACCGAAGAAAAATTTCCGGTAAGTAATTTAAGCTCGTGGGATATTCGGTAAGAAAATTTTGAACCCAGTATAAATTTCGAATAAAAATATAAATTCTACTTCAAGATTTTATGCTTAACAAAATGAAGCTTTTTTCTTAGTAAATTAAAATGCAAATTCCTAACTTTAGTTACATATAACCTTTATAAATAACTTAAAGACATCTTATATTTCCATCTTTTATCAACTTTAATCTACTAATATTAGTGGAACATCATTTACTTTTGATAATTATGACTTTTAAGTACCCTACTTCAAGATTTTATGCTTAACAAAATGAAGCTTTTTTCTTAGTAAAATAAAATGCAAATTTCTAACTTTAGTTGCATAGAATCTTTATAAATAATTTAAAGGCATCTTATATTTCCATCTTTTATTAACTTTAATTTACTAATATTAGTGGAACATCAGTTACTTTTGATTATTAGTCTGAAGTAAGCCCTATCTATGTCTTGTTTCGCTGATGCGTTAAAAACGTCTAGGCGGCCATGAAATGTAAAAAGAACGTAGTAATGGCCGCTAGCCGCTAGACTTACAAAATGTCAACTACGTAAAAAATAGATTATTAGGTACTATCTAATTATTAAAAAACTGAATCAACAACAGAAAAAGTATACCTAGTGTATAGTATAAAAATGGCTTTAGACTTAACAAAATACGGATTGTGTAGTTTGTGCAAAGAATATTCAGACATTAAAAAATACCATCGTCAGCTTCCCTATTTATCAAAATGCATTGAAGATCTTAACTACGAAGAAACCACGGATGAAAAACTGTTTACAAGAATCCAAGAATATCTAGTAAAATATTCAAGTAAATTTAATAAAATATCTAAATTCAAATTAAATAAACTTGTGTCTAAATATTTTATATATTTTACTAAACATAGACATTTACAATATTCCGAGCAAATTTCAGTTTTAAGTCCTATTTATTCTCCATTAAAACGAGAAAACTTTTTGTTAGAATTTGAACATCACTTAAATTTAGTTACAAACATTTGTTATTAAATTTCTTATTTAGTATTAATGTAATAAATAATTTTTAAACATTTGACAAATCAAATTTGCATAAATTTTTATTTTTATAAGCAAAAAATCTTCACATTAATATGCTTTTTTAAGTAAAAAAATGGTAATAATTCTACATAAATAAGGCACTGTAATTCCCGCATCATTATTTTGAATATTTTGACGTTTCAAATGTGACAGGGAAATTTCCAGTGTAATTTCGCCGGAAGTGCTAGTGGATGAATATTTCCGGAAATTTTTGTCGTTGCCATGGAGATGATTGTAAATAAAAGCTTCTGATTGGTTGGAAAGAGTAGGTTCAAAATTTTCATTAAAATTTTGGTGAATATTTTACTCATGTATAAATTTTCCCATAAGACACGTTAAAAATCAAAAAATATTAGCGGAAATTTCACGTTGCCCAGACAACGTGGTATTTCCACTTACTTACAAACACAAAACGATCGAACCTGTTTGTTTGTATTGTCAATTAGGAACGTCAAAATCAGTCAAAATGAGTCGATTTGGTCATGTACACGATGAAAAAATAGATCGAACAAGCTTCCATGAAAATTATCGGTAATTTTTAAACACTCGTGGTATTACCCCCGATAATTTTCATTCAAGCTTGTTATACAAATTCCACTCGTTCTTCGAACTCGTGGAAATGTAAATAACAAGCTTTTTCATGAAAATTATCGGTGATTTTTAAGCACTCGTGGTATTACCCCCGATAATGCTTGCCATAAATTTCACTAGAATTGTTGTATGTGTAAAACGGTTCTTAGATAAAGCAAATGTAGTATTTTCTTAACGTGGTTATTTGCTTTAGCCCCTCTTGCTTATTACTTTTTATAAAAAAAAACATATTTTGTACTTACATTGTTCCTTTTGCTACAGTCATATTAAGATCACTAAGTACATGATTTGGGTTTTTCTTTGATCCATAATGTTTAAAAGCATGCCGGACACAAACAGCTTGTTGTCTCTTATTCCATATCGATGACTGTTGTTGTATCATCGGAGGCCTCTCCACGTTCACGCCCACCAAGTCTGGTCCTGGAACCATAGGTTCCGCTCGCTCTCCCATAACGTTTGTTTCACTAAAAACAAAAAGATTTTTTGATACGTGGGGCCATAGTTTAGTATAAGTGCTTAAATTATTTTTAAACAAAAGCTTAAATAATAAATGCATTACTGAACTGGACGGGTATATGAAACCATCTATTAATATTTACCCCTGTGGAAAAAGCCTAATAGAAAATGTTATACTTCAATAAGATTCCTAATAGGTCTATCTGGATCGCAAAATTGCCAGATAGAAATTCCATCATAATTTAACTGATAAATTCTCATAAAAAACATTATGAATCTATCAGAAATCTCTTTGGCAAAACAATAAGTCGGAACTGCCGATACTTTATTTTGCTTTTCTTTCCATTTTTCTGATCATAATCCTATGGAAAACTATACAGAAAACATGAATTCATTATTTTTTTGTTAATCTGTAAGTATCCGGAATTGCTGTTTCAAAAACACAATAGTTTATCATAACTTCCAATTAAACATCGTATTTTATTTGGATCTATCAGGCTTTATCCACAGGGACTTTACTGGCATGATGAAAATTTGATACAAGTTAGTTTATTAAGGAATGTATTTACAAAAATATAAAAAGTAGCTGTTTGACGGTTAAAAGATTAATAATTTTTTACTCTGTTAGGACCTGTTTAAGGTAACGTAAAATACTAAAGCCAGAAAGGTAAAAAATAGGACTCTTTGAGAAATTTTTTATATGCCTACCCATCATCACTTTTATACATAATTATTGTGGTTAAATTAAGTCCTTTTAAAACTTATTTTACTTAGTATTTTAATCTGTGAAATAAGCACGGAATTTTATATTGTTTTCTATAAATGTCAAATTTAAAGTGATTATCAATATTTTTTTATTGATCCCTTTATCCATTGTAAATTGTATGTTACTATTTATTGGCTTTAAAAGAAAATCTCTCTCTTGTAATTTAAATACCAAAAACATTATCTGCATATTCTGTTTGATAAAAAATGGGCTTATTATTTTGATTATTAGGGATGAAAAAAATTTTTTTTTTAAATTTGGTATTCAATTGAAAACAATTTTTTAGGCATATTTAAATCGGATTTTAAATTTTTATTCTTGTTTTTCTATTTAAATTTTAACCGATAAATAATATTCTGGAAATTTTGTCATAAAGTTTAAATTGTAAACAGGTTCTTAGAAACAATAAAACTAATTTTGGGTTATTGGTTAAGTAGATAAATTTGAATTTATTTTTAAGTGAATAGGGGGACTTTAAGGTAACAATATTAAATAATTACTTATTTATTTTCTTAACTAGTTTATATTAAGAAGCATAAATAAAATTAAATAAAATATTTGAGAAATATGTTTGTTTAATAATAAATTTATTTCTGCAACACTGAGCATATATAATAATAATTAACTCAATTTGATGTAGTTATATAATGTTTTTAAACCAGTTAATAAAATATTTGATTTTTAGTAATGTGTCCATTTTTTGTATTGAAGATTTAGAGTAAATTTGCATGTCAATAGAGTTTTTAGCGTTTTTTTTTTAAATAATAATCTTAAGCAATTGTCCAAGCTAGGAATATGTAAAAGTATATTATGCAACAAGTTTTGAAAAAGACTCTTTGCACACGAGTATGAGGTTTGTGCACGAACCATAGGCGAGTGCTACAAGTCATACGAGTGTGCAAAGAGTCAGTTTCAAACGTGTTGCACAAGATACTTTTTCTACGACTGTAGAAAATAAGGATTAATATGCGATTTTTATTATTTTATTCTTTTAACTTTTGACAGGATTGTGTGAAAATTTTTCATACTCCGTGTGAAAAGTTTTCACACGCTTATGTCAAAAGTAAATGACAGAAAATAACATATTTTTGACTGGTTTAGTCTAACGAGGTTGACATTAACGAATTGTTTATGAATTATTTAAAAAAAAGCTCACTTATTGCTTGGTTTTCTAAATAAGGAATTATATTAAATAAATTCAACAAATAATAAAAAACAACAGACATATTCCTTATTGTGTTTTTAATAAAACATTTAGTATTTCATGGTATTCTTGGAACACATCTTCTCGTTTCATAGGCGAATAGATAGGACTCGGAACTTCGCTAGTACTGACCATAAAATTTCAATGTTTAAGAACGTACAAATAGAACTTGGATACTATTTTATTTCTTTTTGTATTCCTCACGCGGTTTAACGATGGTTGCATAAAAACAAGAGTTTCTTGTATCTTTTTTTTTAATCTGGGCTGTTTGGCCTTACATACTATGTGTTTTGGCCAATTTGTATCTTTTAAACAGGTTATTTTCCAATAGATCTATACCAGCGTTCTTTACTAAATATTTTAAAAGTGGCACGTTACTGTGTTGTTTATCTATTTCTTCGACACTTTCGCAAAATTAACACAAGCAATACTTTTTGTAAATATTGTCCATTGTAAATATAGAAATTTGTGACAACCTTTTGCATGCATTATTGTTTTGACAGTTTGCTTACGAGTAATAGTTGCTGTTACAGCCTTCTAGAATTCGTGAGTAAAATTATGGTTCAAACTCATAATATTATTATTTAATAATATTTTTATATGACAATATAAAATGTAATAAAAAATATATTTACTTAAATTGTAGTAAGATTAGTGGCGGTGGAATAGAAAGCATATTAATATTAAAACCCTACTTTGAGCAAACCATATTACTAAAGTTTAAGGTAACCCTACAAAAGACATAGGTATATGACATATGCCTATGTTTTTTGTAGAATTACCTTAAACATCTAATAATATATCACAAAATAGATAATTTTAAATAATATGTTTGTTCCTGTAACTTTAGTAGAACAACCTTTTTAAAAAAATAAGTTAGTAATATAAGAAATGTCTTACGGTTAATATCATGTTACCAAAGTTTACGGAATAAGTTACCTTTATTATTATTAGTAAAACGAACAAATGTTTAAAAACTACACTATTCATGGTTGTAGTAACAGAGAACAATACTTTTTACTTAAAAAATCATGTTTTAAGTTAAGGATTTTAAGGGTAGTAGCCTCCGTCAAGATATATAGATTTAGTATGTATTCTATTAACAAATAAAAAATTACAAAAGAATATAGGTTTACCCTATTACTCCACAAAATATTATTTAAAATTCAGTACTTCCTATGACTTTAGTAATAGCTCGAAACTCTAGACAGACAGTATGTAGTGTGTTACTTGTTATAGTATAATATTAAGCTATTAAAGTCCTAGGAACAGTAAAATTTTGCCAATTTTTGTGACATTCGTGCCGTTTATCCATCATTTTGGCCAAACCAGACCCAACCTATGTGAAAAAAATTCACACAGTAGTATCATACATCATGTGAAATTAGTCATTTTTAGATCCTGTTTGACGTGCGTTTTTAGACACTTTTCATAGCAGTCGTAGAAAAAATATTATGTTTCTCCAACACACACATGCTTATTTGGAGCGACCACATGTTTTAATTATGTATATCTTGTTATAAAGTTATATTTGTTGTCGTCGAAAAATAATATTACCTCCATATATAATTTGCTAATGTGGATATATTTATATGTAGGTAGGTATATGTATATATATATATATATATATATATATATATATATATATATATATATATATATATATATATATATATATATATATATATATAACATATATATTTATTTATTTACCTGTCACGTGATTCTGAAGTTATGGCTTGAGCTAAAATCATGAAATTTGGCACAGTGGTAGTCTTTAGCAATGGCTAGAACCTAACGAAGCCCGTTTTTTGAATTTCGCACCCAGGACAAAAATAGGAGCAAAAAAGTGTTTTTTTACCGTTAGCCGCACGGAAGGCGTCTTACGGAGACAGAGGCTACTTAATATTGTCTCTTGCCTGGCGGAGACAGGCTATTCATCTAGTTATATAATAAATGACTCAGATAGAAAACAGCTTTTCGATATCTACGGCCTCTAAAACGTTATAAAGTAAAAATCTGAAATAATTTAAGTAATGCATATTAAAGTAAAAATATACGTAGAGTAAACAAAAATTAGTTTATATAATACAAAAAAATATCAATAATAGCGCAGTTCTATATTGTGTAATATTAGGTCAGTTGACTAAGCAGATAGTACCCCTATGGACAAAAGCCATTTTCCTACAACTCAAACCCTATATAGCGAAGCGCTTTCGGCTAACAGAATGTGTTTAGTTGTGGTTTGAGATATTAAACATCTTTTAGTCTTGTGGCAAGAAAAAGGCACAATTTCAATATAAAATTAAAATATAATTTCCCAACTAGCAAATGTATTTTATAATTTGAAATTTCTACAATTATTTTGTTTTATTCTTGTTTTATTAATGCTTCCAAGATGTTAATTTATTATATTACAGTTTTAGATAACACTATATTGTTGTCTGCAACTGATATGTTTTATTAGTTTATCATTAAAACATTTCTACTACATTATTATAAAATATCTAATAAAGCAGTTACAAAATTATTATCAAAATGCTTTCATGACTAGGCTATAAAACAACTTAGTCTACAAAACTAAATTGTTTTATAACGCATTTATGAGAGTCTTTTCAGCCTATTAATACCGTTATAAAAACTTATAAAAATTATTTTATTACATTAATTGATCATCTTATAAAATACTTTTCAAAAGCCAGTATTTAAGACTATTTCGCCTTTTAAGTAAATTGTTGCTACAGAGCTTCTATATAATTATTTCATAGAGATGCAGTCCGCTGTAGATTGGAAACAGGAACAAAATCTTTACATAATTAAATTGTTTTTGTAAAAACATAATTTTTACGCTGACTACCCAATAAAACACATTTGCTATTATATATTTATTGCATTAAATGTGTGGTTATGTTTTTTTATAATTATACCTAGTCTTTGTTTTTTATGAAAAATGTATAGCATTGAAATAAATCATTTTGCAAGTTTTTTAATCAACAATGACATGGTATAGATAGTGCAGAAGCAGAAATTAAAATGTCAGATATAGGACAATGGAAAAAAAATAAAAAAAAGTGGTGCATTTCGCAGAGATTGAAAATTTGTTACAAAAATATCATAAATAGTAACAAGGTATTAGCACTAAAACACAACAGGCAAGAAAGGATAATGTTTACTCAGACCTAGTGATCCATGAAGAATCAGTATGCCAAAATTCTGAATTTACCTTAAATGATGCAAGTAAGTTTACGTTGAAATTGAACCCATAGTAATACGGTCATGATAATCATGTCCACAAACAGACAATGATAAGGTAAAGTGAAGTCAAATGGAAAGGGACAATGAAACAAGGGACAATTGGCTAGTAGAACTAGAGTCTAGTGAAGAATTGTGGTTTTGTATCAGAACAGGACAAAAACATAAATTTAGAAAAAATCTCAGATCGTGGGCACTTTCGTTTAATATTTCACATTCAGCACTAAGAGATCTATTTCAAGTATAAACGAAAGGATCCCTAACATAATTCCACAAGATCCCAGGACGCTTTTAAAAACGTATCAGACGATAGTCACGACAAAAGTTGGAGATCATGTAACTACTGGCATCATGGTTTTGAATTTTCCTTGAGACAAATTTTATCTTCGATGACTATTTTTCCTAAAAATATATCACTGAATATTAATATGGATGGGTTGCCCCTTTATAAAAGTAGTAAAAGTGAATTCTGGCCAATACTTTTAACATCGAGGTCTCAGTGAAACCCATGATAATCAAATACTGTGGTCAAGGAAAACCCCAGTTTGGAGCATACTTACAACCTTTGTGAAGAAGCCAAAGAATTCTTTCTGAAGGATTAATTATTAAAGATATAAAATATCTGTGTTTAAGATGCTTTTGTGTGACTCTTTCAGAGCATTCATTAAAGGTATTTGTTTATATGTATATATATATATATATATATATATATATATATATATATTTAAAATATATATATATTTATATATATATATATATATATATATATATATATATATATATATGCCCATTTTAGCATAAGTTTCAAAATGCACACATATATAAACTTTACCTACATACTTGTTTATTCATCAATAGCTACATTCCTATAAATATTTTTTTTAAAATTTTTTTTTAGGTTTAAAAAATTTTAATATAAATGGATGCATTAAATGTACTCAATTGGGTTTCCATATTTTCATACTGTTTTCTTTCAAGGGCTGGCTGTGAGAAGAGGACAAATAAAGGATTTGGAAAAAATGTATGGCTCACATCATAAGCAAGATACTCCATTACTTTCATTGCCTATTGATATGGTTGAAGACTTTCTGTTGGAGACTTCTTATCTCATTGATTTGGAGGGTATAAGAAAAGATGTTTGTTGGGATGGAGAGATGGATATTGGAAACTTAAAACTAAATGGTGTGCAAAAGCATTGCCGGTTTCACAATTTTGAAAACTGTAAGATGCCATCTGAAATTCATGAGTTGTAAGGGGCCTGATGTTTTGTCACTGGAAAGGTTAGAATATCACACATTTTTATTATTAAGATAAAATACTTAAAGAGGTTTATCGTCGGGTATATCAACACTTTCTTAACTTTTTTGCGCTGTAACAATATGCTCATTAATTCTTACAGACATTTCCTTGATTTGGCTGAAAGTTTACTTGATAACTATGTAAGTACAGAGATATTATGGAAAGATTATATGACAAGTAATGTACATAATTTGACACATTTTAGTCAGTGAAGTTAGAAGGTTTGGACCTTATCACTTTTAACGCTTACCCTTTTGAAAACCGGCTATATAAATAAAGAATTTATTAAGAATGGAAATCTGCCTTTGACACAAGTTGAAAACAAGAGTGAAATAATGCAATGTAAAATGATTTTTAAAAAATATAATGAAAAGTCGAATTCCCTGTCTTAAAAAAAAAAATGATGCAGGATTTTTCTAAAAATAAATTTGAAAGCCTATCAGCAGACAATGCAACAAATGGTTTTTCCTATGATGGCCACATTGTGTTACAATATGCATTATCAATAAATGCCCAACCATTTATCCAAGGAAATCTATCAGAAATTTGGAAGATTTTTTGAGTTACCAATTGTCATCCACTTAATTTTTAAATCTTGGGCAAAATCAAAACCCTATAGAATTGTACCCAGCCTAATATAAAATTAAAATAGTACGTGAACATAATAATGAAACTGTTTTTATCCCTTTGTTTTAAAATATGATTGTACATTCACAGAAAAAATTAAATAAATATATAAAATAAAATATAAAAAACATATAATTATTTGAAATAAAAAAATAGGTTTGATAAAAAAAATAAATTAGATTTGGTCCTTTAAAAATGGTAGAACAAAAAAAATTGGATTTGTTGCCAAAATTTTTGGTTCCTGCTAAAATACTTTCATAAATTTTTGCCCTACTATGTTATTTTAAAATTCAAACAAACCGTTAACGAATAAAATTGTCCGAAATCTTGATACATTTTTATTACTGTTAACACAAAATATTTCATTAAAATTTAAAAACTTCCTCTGCATCACCTTTTCTCCGCTAGTAACAACCCCCGCCATATTCTTAAAAAAGAAAAAGAGTAGCTCATATAAATTCTAATTTAGATAAATAATTAACTTACCATACTGATTTCTTGATTTTCTTCTTTCCAGAGAGTCACAAGCCTCATTTTCATTTATACTGTCATTGGAACATCATTTTCATCTTCAATTTATTTTTATCTTTACAATCTTGCCCCCTTCCTAATCTGAAATCACATAAATCGTTTTCCAAACCATGATATATGTATTGAAAATCTTTATTATGGGAAAATATATTTGGTGCCTTATTAAAAATTAAACAAGGTGGCACCATCTTCAATGAGTTCTAAACATATTTATTTCAAAAAACTTTTTTTTTTATCTTAAATGTTCCAAATTTGACTTAAAGAGTATAAAAGTTTGCAGGGATTCTTTATATGGTACATCGTTAATATAATAAACTTTTAAATTTTTCAAAAACTAAGTTTATAGCAAAAAAAAAAAATTTTGGAATAAAGCATATATATTAAAAATAATAAATCACCTTGCGAAGACTACTAGGGCGCTTTCATTCTGGAACTTGAGCAAGGGTGCTTTCATTCCTTTTTTGAATTTTTATTACAGTTTAAAGAATTCTTCCAATTTTTTAATGTAAAGTCTTCATCAGATAATTTCACCACTTTGAAAAAAAAGAAATAACATTTTAAATATTTTAAATGGGTTTTTTCCTTCTTATCCCTTGCACCTCCAGCCCATGAGCATAATGTTATAAAGGGAAAATATTTTATCAACTAATATATAACAATTACTAACAATATTTCCAAACCCTTTCTTCCACATATGTAACTAAACTTCAACATAATTTTCCATTTGATTTTTATCGCCAATTTGGCTTCAAATTAAGCTCTTCACTGTTTCAATAGTGTCAAAAAATATCTTTCTTTATCTGTATGATTTTTTTCAGATTGAAAGAAATTTTTATTTGAGTTAGTAATATTAAATAATTCTAATTTTGGTTGTTGATATTTTAATTTGATTTTCATTAGAAGCCATAGAAGCCAAACCGTTTAATGTGGTGTTGTTCTTCAATAAATAATTGTTTTTAATATTTATCCAGCTTTTCAACTAACTGGATCAATGGATGGTGTAGTTTTTCTTCCTGTGGAACATTTGACGGTCGTTACCCTCTATATCTATCTTCCCTTGTGATGTAGTTTCATGGCTCATGGGGAGTCCACAGTTTCATCAATGACATCCAAAATAAAAACAAATGTGGTATCAACTTGTGGAAAAAGTTTAAGGATTTAAAAATAAAAATTTTAGGAAAATGACATGTTTCATACAGCAGAATTAAAGAGCAAAAAATATATGCTTAAAAGCATAATAAAGCTTTTGTGAAGTATGGTAAAATAAAATTTTACTCAAAAGATATATAATGTAGAGTTTTTTTTTAAATTTTTGCATTCTTATATCCCTATCCCTGTATATTACAAAAATTTAAAAACTATTTTTTTATTACAATCAATTTTTCCTAAATATATTTTATAAAACTGATAAAAAAAAAGTTTTCATTCTTTCAAACCTTTTGTCCCCACATAACACCCCACACACACATTCAAACACCAAACAAGCATTTCTAAGCTGTTGAAGATTGTTATCTGGTCTCTCTTTGATAATATTCTCTGGCTCGTTTTTTCCATTATCGTTTCTTCCTGTTCTTATCATCATTTTCCAACATTCTTTCTAACTCCTCTTCAGCAATTTCATAAGTTAACAAATGATTTCGTTTTTAAAACTGATCCCATCCAAACCAATTTACATCTGGTCTAATTAACATTTTGATCAATTTGTCTCCTACTTTGGGCCAAGAAAGTTGACCATTGACTCCCATGAGGAAAACTATAGTAAGCTTTTTAACCCCCTTTCAGTTGTTTGGACGATTTTAAAATTCCATACCTAAAAATAGACAATAGGTAAGTAATCCAAATCCATAAGAACGGTCCTCAAACACAACAAATAGTAGTAAATATTTATAAAAAAATACTTGAGATCAAAAACTTACCTGAACTATTTTTTCTATAAATTATACCCAATTTACTTAAAATTATAGATACCCATAAAACTCTAAAATAGTTTCCAAGAACACTACTAGCCAAATTTTTTGGTTATGTTTCTCAATTGGCCACTCCTTTTCATAAAGCACTTTTAACACAAATCCAACAATTTAACCACCGCTACCATATTACTGGAAAGAAAGTAATTTATTTTATAAGAATCGCCTAACAATTGCGTATAGTAAATTACACTTTAAAATAAAATAGAAAACTGGAACAGCTGTTTTCTAAAATCATTGCCTCCAGAAAAGTATACAACCATAAGTCCGGAATGGGCAGAACCGATCCCAACATTTTCTGTGTTACGTTTACGACTGTAGGTAGGATAAAAAATAAAAGTTCTTTTGTTTTTGGATATATTTTCTAATAAATTTATATTTATGTTTTGTAAACGATAGATTATACTATTTTGTGGTTTGAGTTTTATTCCCATTTTTATGAACACCTTTTGGTTAAAGGTTTATGGTGAAAATTGAATTCAGAAATTAAATTTATTTGTGGTAAACATATTTTTATTTAAGGTTGCTTGGTTTTTCAACTTTGTTTTTTTTAAACTAAACACACCAATGTGTTTTTAAAATTTTGGATTTTCAAAAAAATTTTTTAAATACAATTAAGTAAATCCTTTAAGGTGTCTTTTTTTTAATTTTTTTTTTTGTTTTTTGACAATAAATAGTTATACATAAGGAAAAGGAATGCATCTTCTTGTTTAAATAAAAAGGGGCTTTCTGGTGACGTCATTCTTCGCAATCATGGGATCAAGTTCGGATTCTTAACCATAGTCACTAAAATTCACCATAAAACAACGCTTTTAAATTGAGACAGGAAAATGGGTTTTCCTGAAATTTTAGTTTTTTTTTCAATTTTTTTTTTTTAAATGCAGTTATATTTTTTTTTTAAAATCCTAAAAGGGGTCTAAAGAAAATAAAAATATAATAGTATACCCTTAAACCGATCCATTTTTCTGAAAAATAAATTATGAAATTAGTAATCAATTTTTATCTGTAAAAGAATGGTTTTACGAAATCGACTTATCCTGAATGTAAAAATTTTGGGTATTTTTTGAAATTTCTATCGGCAAATGTTAAATAAAAAATTTTTTTAAGTTAAAGTTTTTTTTAACAATGGGAGCCTCTAATGATTGTTTGTCTCCCGACACTTTTTTTTAAGAATGCCGTGACAAACAAATTTTTTCCAACCACCTGCCTAAGTCTGTCGTCAAAGAATTTATTGTTTTATATATTTTTAAAAATAACTTTATAATTTAATTATCTTAAAATGCTTGCTACTCAAAAGTTTTTTAGGAAGCAGCCATTTTGAACGTCATGTAACTTAAACAGGAAAAAGTTACAATTATTATTTCTATTTTAACGACAAATTAAAAACACTAACTTTAAATTTATTATAAAAAATAATCTGACTAAGTTTTTTGCCAAATAACTTTAATTTAAAAAGTCGATTTAATAACAAAAATAAATATTTTTAGAAATAATTAGTAAACAGGAAGCGCTCAAAATTTGTTAAAAATAGATATACAAACTGAAAATTTCGTTCGCACTAAAAAAATTTAGTCCCAGGGGTGGAAATCCAAATTATCATTTAAGCAAACAAGTATGGCTTCTCTATTATTTTTAAAATGTTTTCTTCGTCATAGCAAATCATTTTGTTTTAATTCAAAGGTATTTGTGGGACTTTCAAAATATATTTAAAAAACCCATTTATTTTATTACTGGTTACCCGCAGCATTTTTTTCTTTGAAAGTTTGTCCAAAGATTCTTAAAAAATAGTTATTTCCTGTTTTAATAATAATAAAATCAGTAAAGTATATTTTATAGTGCTTTAAAAAAGTTTAATAAAAAGTTTTAAATGCCGTTTTTGATTGTTCTTAGGGTTAACCAAAATGTTTATATAATTATTTTTAATGATTCTCATAAGCCTACAAAAATATTTATTGATTAAAGATTTTATAAAATGGTGCCAATTTTACATTTATAACTGCTGTAAAAACATTATAAAATGTTTCTGAGAGAAATAATGTTTTTAAAAATTTGTATTGGAAACTTTTAAATTTTTATAAAACCCAAATTGCTAGTTGGGTTTAACTACAAGTTTCAAAATATGTTTTTTGGTCTTAAAATAATTACAATTTATTTTTAATGTAAAAAATGTAACACTCAAAGATTATTGATTCAAAGATTATGCTGGACTAGTACTTGTATCGAAAAAGTTTTTTCGGGACCCTTTATATTTTATTTTTTTCTAATATACATACTTATAATACATTTTTAATTAGATAAACCAAACATCAACTTTTTTAACATTAAAATGGTACCATGAAGCAAAAAAAACAAGACTCGGAAATTTAAAATACGGTAATTCAGATTTGTAACTTAAAAAATATAAAATACTTTTAAAATATTTAAAAATGATATTTCTCCAGTCCATATGAAATATCACATTGATTTTAAGGAATAAATTCCAATTTCCCCCTTTATGTTGTTTTTTTTTTATTTTATTTCAAAAAAATTAGAGCCGCCCACAGTGCTTCGAATGATGGGCTAATGGACAAAAATCCGGAAACTGTTTACTTTCAGAATTAGTAAAATAAAACGATTTGTAGGTACTAACTTTATAAATATGCAATAAAAGTAAGTTCAAAACTTAAGGGAAAGACGAGGGTGAGAAAAGCACAGATGCTATAAAATATTAAATGTATCTAAATATTAAACCATTTGGATTTTCTTTGTTAAATATCTTAAAAAAATATAATGGTGGAAAATTAGTAGTTCATTCTTAAATTTTTATCTATCGATAAAAAATGAAAATGGGCACAAGCTTGTTAATAAAAAACAATCATTTAAACCATACAAGAACTGTTTATTTATAAATGTATTTTATAAATAAACAGTTCTTTAGTGGTTTTAAAATGTATTATTTTGGGTGGATACCGTCCCCGGGTGGCGGATTGGGATCGGCCGGTCCTCAAGGAATCCCTAGTGGCGATTATGTAGGGGGAGAAGATAAAATTACAAAATCTTTGCAAAGGTCGCTGCCGGACCACCACCAGTGCTCACATTAGTGATACCTGGTACCTATTTCTCCCTTTTCTTAAACTAGTCTTGGGAGACAAGCTTAATCTTTTCTATCGGCCTCCCCTTCCAACTCTTTTCTTCCAAGCCCCTACGCCATTGGGTTTCCAAACAGACCCCATTTTCCCACACTTTTTCTTCACAACCCAACCCCAAAAGGTGGAGGACATCCGTGCCGAAGGGATGCGGGGACAGGGAGATGTTTTTAGCCCCAGTCCTGGCCCTTCTGGGAAATAGTTTAGAAGCGGTCTCTGGGATGGCCCCTCCTCCCACCACTCGTGGGAATCTATGGATTAATGAAAAAAAACAATCCCACCAGATGGAGTGGAGGAAGGTCAAAAGCAACCTCACCTCGCCTGAGGTAAATCCCGCTGGATTGAACCTGCAGGCCTAACCCTACCAAGAAACCCGCAAAAGGAAGCCAACCTAGCGCAGGATGTCTGGACAGCGCCGGAAACTCAATTAGGCGACCAAAGAGAGGAACCTATTAAACCCAGGGCCCAGGGCAAAGGGAAAACCAAAGCCAATCTGGAGGCAGAAACCTTCAAGGCAGCAAAGCCGAGTCTGGGGGGAAAGGGGAAAACAAGGGAAAGGTTCCCAATCGCCATCACCCTGTGCAGACAAACCAAGAAAGGGGTTGACAGTTTAAAACCAGACAACACGGGGCACCTTCAAACGGTTTAAGGCCCAAAATAAGTCCTGTGGTCGTTCCCGGAGGCTCACCGGGAACAGTCCAAACAGTTAATGGAGCTGGGAGATCTTCAAGTCTCCAGCGGGGGAAGGGACAGTTTGGTGCACCCCAGGCTGGGGTCTTTTCGAACCTGCAAACGATCCCAGGGACCTAATGGACAAAGTTCCAAAAATTCAACCCTGGGAGGGGCGACCCTTGAGAGTGGATACCCAAGGACGTTGTAAAACGCCAAGGTTGTTTTTTCAGAACCCTTGATGACGAAGCGGGTAAAATCCTCCAGAATGGGGATCCAAACAAGGATCTCAACACAGGGATGGGGTCATCAGGCCCGTAGGGAAAACAGGGCATCACCCTTGTATGGGGGGCACCCCGAAGGGTTGGGCAAGAGGGCACCAACCTTTCTGGGCCTAAACCCAATCACCTTCAGAGTGACTAAAGCCTCACAAACAGAGTCTGCAGGGGAAATGGGGGCTTCAACAAACCTGCAAAAACAGGGCAGCCCGGCTGTCCTTTGCAGGCTCATCTCGTGGAGGGGTTTCAGCCCCAACAAGAACTGGCTTTTTTAAAAAAAGTTGGGGGAAAGGAAGCCGGAGGTAAGTTTATATGACTCAACCGTAATCGATCCATATTTATTAAGAAGGGAATTGGCCAAACGACTGAATTCTGTTTAGGGACCAGGCGGGGTAAGGCTGAAATACATCATGGAAGGTTATGGATGAAGCTGTCCTCGCAACCCCCCATCTTCCTATGATCAATGATCCACCCATCTGAGGAACCCGCCGTTGGGGCAATTCGGGGCTCAACCCGTCATTGGGAGGATGCCAACGACACCACCTGCTTGGGGAAGCAGGTATCAAAGAGAGGTGAGAATTTTAGACTTTTTTTCAAAATTTGAGATATTAAAAGGGAATGAACCTACTTTTTGGACTGACCCTAAAGGGTAACGACGTTACTTTGGCATCTCCGCGAAAGTCCCGGGAACCGGGGGACTGAGGAACCTGCGGATCACAGGCACATTTCCCGGCGATCTCTCTTGAGGCCAATGGGGAGTACCGATCCGAGGAGCACGGACTGGGAGAAAAAAGGAAACTTTTTACCATCAACTGCGTAAATCAAAAACCACATTTAGGTATACTAATAGACTTGTTCCGGAACTATGGAGGCTATTACAAACTCTTATCAGAAAACTTCCTTCTAGTAAAAAAAGCCAGGAAAAAGTCTACCGGTGGAATAACAACTACTGGAGCAAAGGGAAAAAAAACCCGCAGACTGTTCAACAGGAAAGAAAACAGGTATGGGATGAATATCAATCTGCACTCAGAATAAAAACGGGTCCGAAGGCTAAACTGGATTCATGGAGGCTGCCAGGGTTGAAAAATACCAGCACGGCAGCCAGACTCCAAAATCCTGTCTAAAGATCCGGTCAATCCATTGGTTAAAAAAACCAGATGGAACCTACTTGAAACGGGCAGGAAACTTTGGAGATTTTCCCAAACATTACCAGGATCAAGAAAATAACTTAAGGATACCCAGTCCAATGTTCCAATATTGGCCCACAAGAAGCATGGGAAGTAGAAAAAGAAGCATAACCTACAAAAAAATAAATGGGCAATTGAATCATTTGAAGCCTACAAAGCACCTGGACCTGATGGGATAATCCCAGCAAAACCCCAAGGAAAGCAAACCCTGTTCCACTTTTTTGCAAACTCTTCAAAAAGCCCTGAGCTTTGCCCAATTGGAAGAGACTAAAATGGTCTTCTTAAAGCCGGGTAAGGACTGCCCCAGGAAAGGGATTAACCAATAATTGTCGTCTTTTAAAAAAAACAATGGAAAAACGATCGAAGGTATTCAGGGAAAATCCCTGACAGAAACCCCCACAAAACCAACATGCCTACAGTCAGAAACAGCGAATCTCTCATCATCAACTGGTGACCAGATTGAACTCACTGAACAACAAGGAAACCACTTGTGCATTTTGACATTGAGGGAGTTTTGATCGAACCTCCTTCAACTCAATGGCCGCGGCCCTTTTTGCCAGAATAATTTAACGAACCATTTGTAGGTGGATAAACAAATTTACTTGGCAGAGAGGCAAACAACGTTATTCAGCGAAACAATGGAGGTGTCAGTGGTCAAAGGCCCAAGGGGGGGTTTTCTATCCCCACTCTGTGGGATATGGTTTTGACGAACTCCTGGGGAACTGAATAATAATGCTTCTATCCCAGGGTTGCGGGACATCATTAACTTGTCGTGGGGGCAAACAAAACAACCTCGGCTTGAAAGGCACTGAGAATTGTGGAGGGATGGTGCAACAAGGAAAAAACCACAATCCAAAAATGCTAAACCCTACAGACGAAGGAACCATTTTAAAACTCCTCACTTTTCGGTACCACACTGGCTATGTTCAAGGTAAAGTACCTTGGATTAACCGGATTCTAAGCAACCTAACCAATATGCAGAAGTGAAAAAGGGCAAAAGGCTTAATGGCTCAAAAGGCTGTGGGGAAGAAGGGGATTTCAGCCACGCATAGTACATTTGAACGCGTGGTAAGACCCATGATAACCTCTTTTAACTATCTGGGGAAAATAGAACAGAGAAAGCACTGGAGTTATCCAAACCCAGCGATACTGTCTCTGTATAACGGGAGGGTTTGAAGACCCACTGCAGCCAGGAAACCACAAGCCTCCCCCTCTTGGTTAATTTTAAGGGGAGGCGAGGATTCATACAGGCTGAAATGTAACGGCAACTGGTGCTCTGGGCCCCCTAGGACACACCAGAATAACAAGTATCCAAACCCAATATTTGAGAGGGGAGGATCAATGCCAAAACGGATAAATACACACAGACCATACAAAACCCATTACCTGGTCAGTCTGAAATTGGTTTGGTATACCGATGGATCAAGACGACAATGGAGCCGCCAGAATACATGGTATGACCCCAGGTTCAAGCTTATGTTCCCTGGGAAATATCCACTGTTTTCCAAGGGGAAATATATGCCATTGAACTTTTCTGGAGAGAACTTGAGGAGGAGATATAAGGAGGGACATTACTATCTTCTCGAATGCGGCCATAAAAGCTTTGGATCCCAACTCAACTCAAGGTTGGTTTGGAACTGTCTGAAGCTCCAAACCTGGCTAACCACAACAAAGTTACATTTCCTGGGTGCCAGGACACAGGGGAAACAGGGAATGAAAATGCAGACTCCGGCCAGGCGAGGCTCCCGCAATGTTTGTGGGTCCTGAACCGTTTTTGGAATACCAAAAGCCTCGGTTCGTTACATGACTCGGTGGATTCAAACACAACATCAGTCAACTGGAAACATTCCAAGGCAAAATACATAAATCAATGCTGGACTCACCATCAAAGCTTGACAAGTGAACTACTAAAATAAAAGGAATGATTAGGATAGTGACAGGATTAATAAACCATGCCCTAAAAAACATATAACTATGGGCACATGGAAGAACCCTTTGCAGACTATGTGACGAAGAGGAAGAGACAGCCTCCATCATATATGAGTGCCCTGCACTTACATACTGGAGAAAAATAAACCTCATGGTAACTAACCACCGGAGGCTGGAGACCAGAAAAGAACATAAAGGCACTACACCTGTCTAAGGTGTCAAACCTTTTTTTAAATGAAAAAACACAAGAGATACAAAAGCCCAGGCTGCAGTGTCGAGGCGGACAAAACCTCAACGTGATTTACTTTTAATCAATCAATGTATTATTTATTTTAAATTAAACATTATTTTACCTAAAAAAATACTAAATATCAATATCGAAACTATAAGAATAATTATGTAGGCTGGGGCTAGGATTTTAAAATTTCCCCGTAAACAAAAAAAAAAAAAAGACTTGCATGTCAAAATAAGATTTTTACTTGTTATGTCTCTGTCATTAATTTTGAAATACTTGTAACTGTATCTAGAAGTTTCTGTAAATTTATTTCAGCTCCTTGTTCTGTAGCAATAATATCTTTGCTTGGTACATATTCTGAATGAAAATTACTTATAACTGTCCTGAGCAATAATATTTTTCTGAGAAAAATCTAAATCCAGATAAAGCGCTGAAGTTTCATGTAAAGTCAAGGATGCCCTCAATTTCTTGAGCACCGCCTTGGGATTCACTGATTTTGAAGACTGCTGAACCGCAAAAGAAAGTTCTTCTAGGGACTTCTTTATAAAACTAATTCTAGGTGTAATTGGAAACCAATTTAGCAACTCGCCTCTGTTTTGTTTTATTACTTGGTTCTTCGAAAGGCATTTGAGTTCTACCACGGCTGGTGTTGCTTGAGGACAAATGTTGACTTTAGCAAGTTGTTGTCTAATATTAGAGATTTAAGAGATTTACTTAGATATATTCCATGATCAAGCCATTTAGATTCTTGTTTAAGAAACTTACCTTTTTTTCTACAATTTTCTGCCAGTTCCTATTAATCTAACGCAAAAAAATGTGAGTAGTTTTGGAAACTTTCTGTCTCAACTTCTTTGAGGGTTTTTAATTTGGAGAGATCTAAATTTTGGGAATAAACCATTTATTTTTGGTTTTTTGGGTAGCAAGATCCAGTTTAAAATAAATCTTGATTTGTAATTTTGCTCGTTTCATCTAAAAAATAGAATTTCACTATCAAGCGCAACTTTCGCAAAAAAGGATTATATTTTAGGACGAGAATTGTTTAAACTACAAACAAGAAAAAAATTGGTAGAGGTTTTTGAGATCATTTACGAAAACTTGGTTAAGAAGAAAGAAAAAATATTTTATAACAAACTGCAACAAAAGGATGAAAGACTAAGAAGTAATTTTCACATCTTGATCAATATTTGATATTCTACTAGTAAAATATTAACCTTTAGATTTAACTAATTCGGTAGCTTAAGCAGATAACGCTAGGTAAACTTGACTGAAATAAATTTAGAATTTTATCAATGTGTACTTTATCAAACCTTTACTGATAAACAGATGAATATAAAAAAAGTTTTGGACATTTTTATATACAGGATGTAGGTTGTTTCAATTTATTTAATAGGTGTTTAAAGATTTGCCTTTTGATTTTTTGATTTTTGTCCATTGTTCGAATCACCGTGGCGCTAGAAAGAAATGTAGGGGGGTCAAAAAGTTTAAGTCAATTTACTAGTCTAGAATTAATTAAATTAAAAACACAAATAAAAATACAACAACTTTAATTTCTAAATAATAATCATACTCATTTAAATTCCTAGGCGATATTGAAACTTTAAGGATTAAGACAGAAATCGTTTTATTTTAGGTAATTTTTAAACCCAGGGGGTCGACGGACCCTCCTGACACCCTCCCTAACACCCCCTGCGCGGATTAAATAAAAACGTATTTTCGTAAAACCAATCGTTTTAGAGATACTATAATATCTATGTAAATGTACATTTTTCAAAAATGGCTCAAAAAATGTACAGGCTAATTATTAATCTTCAGTTTCTTAATTGCACCATAGTTACCCTATTATATATACATACTGTCTGGCAAGTTGCAAGTTTGTAAAAGCTATTTATTTATTTTAAATTTTTTAAAAATAATGTCAACTAATAAAACGTGTTAAATATAATAAAATATATTTATCTCAGAGATAATTAATGTCTCAATAAATATTTTTATAAAAACTAATACACTAATAGAAAATAATTTTTAAAATAGTTTTATTACATGTTCTCAAAAGTAGAAAATAAACTTAACAATATTACATTCACAATTTATATGATAATATAAAACTTGTCGAGATTTACCTGTATTAATAAACAAAAAATACAGTATGTAATTTAACCTAAATAAGTAAATTTAAATGTTTTTTTTTAAATAAAATATAAATTGTATAATGTAATAAATTGATGGGTTTGATTTGGTTTAAAGTTTATTTTCCTCTTTTTAGAACATGTGTTTTTAACAGTGAAGCCGTAGGCAGGGCCGATTTAATTTTTTTCCGCCCATGGGCTAATGCATTTTGCCGCCCTAATATCAATACTTTTGGATATTAAAACAAAAAATTTAGTATCAAGAATGTAAACTTACCTGTTATTTAAGAAACAAATGTAACAAAAGAAATCACAAAAATTGTATCAATTCTTTAAAATAAAAAGAAACACAATAATAAAACAAAATATAAATTAACAAATATCTTTTTTTAACTATGTAATATAATTATAGGCCAAACCCTTTACTAACATTTTCTTCGAACCTTTTTTTCAGATTATTAATTATATCATTAAAATTTCGATACCATTTTTTAATTAATCGTAACTTTACAGCCCTAATATTTGCCCACCCTGGCCTGGGACTTTCCAAAATGTTTTATCTAAAAAGTAGGACAGGGACCCACTAATATACACCAGATGCTATTGCCTTAAAGGGAACACTGTGATAAAAATAATTGGAATTTGCAAAAAGTTGATATTTTGGGTGTTCCTCCAGAAAAATTTAAGTTTCAAAAGCAAACGCTAATTTTTTTTGTTTCTGATAATTTGGTCTAATTTTATAGACATATCTTAAATTTTAAATAGGGATCTATATATATTTTTTAAAAAAAATGCTAGTTAATTTTTTTTCATAAACAGTTTTCTTATTTCAAATTTTTTAGATGCCTTTAAGAAATGCACATATTGTTGCAAAATTGGGGAACGATATATTTTCATCAAATTCACGAAACAAATACAAATCGAGAATTTGCTTTAAAAAGTTTAATTTTTTTTTGTAGAGATATATTAAAAACTTTTTTTCAATTTCCAAAAATTTATTTTTCTTTTACAGAAGTGGTCTTCTTACGGCCAATAGTAGCCGGTAAATACTTGGTGTGGGTCATATGTCTCCTTTAAAATAACAAATTTTAAAATCTTAGAGCTGTATTTCTGACTATTAAAATGTTTTTCTACTAATAATTTATTTTATCGATTCTTCATTTGTAGGTTTTATCTTTTCGCCAAATTAAAAGAATGTTTATCTATAAAAGTTTAATTTTAAAAATTAAACTGATTACCTTGTAACATTTTAGAACATTAATTATTAAACTGTGTATTCCAATTGGTAATGCATATGGAAATTTTGTTATTTAGTTAGACCGATGAATCAACAAGGTAAATTGGATAACAAATGTATTTTTTTAACATCATTTTTAAAGATTTTTCAAAATGTTTAAAGTTAATTTTTATTTTTTCTAGCGGGAGTAATTTATTTAAAATAATGAATTCTTTCCTACAAGAACAATTTTAGATTTTAAAGTAAATAATTATTTTTGTAAATATCGTGCACTGAAAAAGGATACATAAAATGTACCTTAGTGGTTTATGAAGCAATAAGCGTGTTAAAAACTAATTAAACTTGCATATCAAAATTAAAAAATGTATTAATAAGAACATAAAGCAGATTTTTTGGGCGAGGTATAAACATGAGCCCCATAAAGCCGTGTGTATGTGGGTATAAGATACAAGTTTTATGCACCATTAAATTATAACCCTGTTCCTTAAAGCTTTGTTCTGTAACATTCCAAAGGTCCTGTATAACGAACCAGCTATTGTCATGTCAGGCCTGTAAGTTTGCTTGGTTGCTAATGGCTGTAGATATTAGGTACGTTGTTTTAAATAAATTTGTCAAATAAAGATAACAAACAAAACCTAAAAAATAAAAAAACACCAATATTGTCTTGTTACGAAAGAAAGAATAATTAACACATAATTTGTACCGAACATGGTATGATCGGAAGAAAATCAAGATCACAGAAGACACAATTCTGGTTTATATATCTGCTAATACTCTATGCTAAAGACAGCGATGAGTCTTTAAAAAGAAGTGTCAAAATAAATCTTCTTTAATAAGAAGTGTCCTTAAAAACAAAGAACATATGGACAATTTCCTATCATAATCTCATATTTGGTCTGGTTGGGGCATGCCCACGGCAAGATTTAGTAAATTTGTCAACGACATGTGTATTGTCAAGCACATATTTTGATTAAGCTGAAAGATACAAAAATATAAAAAAGAAGCTTTGTGATAGTTCCTTGTATAGAAAATGTTAATTAACTTAATAACATATAATTATATAAAAAACTGCAAATGTGCTAGCTGTTGTTGCTAAGTATCGAGGTTTATCAAAGCTTTCTTCATAAACGGGACATTGCAACCAACCACTCTAAATATCCTTTAAAAAAATAAATAAGTAAATCATAATGTTTTATCAATGCCTCCTACCTCCAGCTAACCTCGCTTTAATATGTCAAATGATAGTGTGACATATCATTACAAAAAGCCTGTTTAGAAATTTCTCCGATAACTATCTATGCTTCTGTGCATTTATTCCACTCATATTTTTGTCGTACCTAATACCACAAAATACGGCAATAATACAAGTTTTAAAGACGTTTAGGAACTTGTTCAATATAATTTTTAAATATTGTCGTCAGGATCGTTGTTTTTAAATGGTGTAAACTGTAGCCGAAAGAATAAAAATAATTTCCCTTATGCGCTGAAGATCGATGGGTGAGATTCAATAAAAGACAATGTGATGGAATTAGTGCGTAAGGATCTATATGGAACAAGAAAACTACAATGGGACGGGTTGTAGACGAAGCATGCTAGATTGAGGTATAGGTCACTTCGCAATAATTCAGCGTCTATTTCGAAGGTCTCTAAGCTGACCATTCTTTTATTTCTACCGGTTCCGTACATAAAGTTTTGAAAAAATATTTTTTTCCATACAAAATTTTAATTTTTCATGAACTTAGCATAGACGATTGCGATATAAAAATATAATTTTGCTAAATGCGCCAGTGAATTGACGAAGACCCTCATTTAATAAAAAATATCTACCTAAACTGAAGTATCAACTTTCTTTTTAAATGGATTAGTTAACCGACACAACTATAGATATTGGAATAACGAAAATCCTTACCTGTTTCAGGAGAGTTATACCCCATTTCCAAAAAAGATCAAGGTATTTATGGAAACGATACCTTCGAGCCATTCTGTTTATACCTGTTTATTGGTATCAAATGGATGGCTGCCCAGCACACAGTACCAGAGCTGTGCGCGAATATTTGAACAACGCATTTAATACCGACATCATAGGCCCGAACCACGCAATATCTTGCCAGCCAGGTATCCGGATCTTTCGCCAAACGATTTTTTTCATGGGGACATTTAAAAACTAAGCTTGATACCAATAAAAATATGAAAATTTAGACCAGCTAAGGAATGCTATTTCCGCTGAATGTGCCAGAATATCGATGTACCAACTAGCCAACGTAAGAAATGAGTTTTATAATCGTTTGGGTTATTGTCTGACAGTTAATGGAGAAATATTTGAGCATTTGATTAAATCCTGATATTTTCGTCATAAATTGATTTCTAAATGTAGACAAATTTGTTTTATTGTCTTGCGTAACTGTGAGTGCATGTGTTGGAATTAGCTGTAAACTAAAATGAAATGGGAGGATTCTTTTTGAAATTCCCGTATAAAATTGTTCACTTTTGGCAATGACATTATAAATTAATGATCTAGATTGTCACTGATAAATCGATATGGTGTTTTTATTATTGATTTCTAGGTGCATAATGAGATACTACGTTGCAGAAGTATTTAAGCAGTTTACTCTTTACTGGTTGGTTGAGAAATGCTCAAATTTTCATTTTGGGTGGAACTTATTGTGCTCTTCAATAAATCCTAATAGCATTTTTTCTAAAATAATTAGGTCAGCCAATATTTGACTACTTCAAAATTTACATGGGATTCCCTATGTCCCTCGGCGGAGCAACACCCGGTATATATATATATATATATATATATATATATATATATATATATATATATATATATATATATATATATATATATATATATATATATAAACCGATGCCGTTGCTAAAAAATTTCGGCGACGACCCTAGTACATCAGTGTCTTTTGTATTAAACGGCATCAATAATACTGCAATGAAAAAATAAAATAAAAATGTGGGTATGACCATATTACAAAAATTCTACTTGCGTTATAAATATAAATAATTACAATAATTACGTATATTAATTTAAGGGTAATGGTGTTCATGTAAATAATAAAGATATAAACAAATAATTCCTAAAATAGTTTTAGATATCATAAAAAGGTTTTAAAAAAAACACTTATTTTATTTTACTAGTACATAAAGGGTGGCTATACGGCCGCTTAACTGTTTAAAATAATATAATCGTACATAAGTTAAGCTACAGGGCATGCAAAACGTCAAAAATATGCCTACTTTAGAACGAAAAGTAATATAAAAGGGCAATAGTTTAATTTATAATACTATTGCACACTGCATACCTAGTTACTAAGCAAAATGATTACCTATATCATTTTAAATGCCCGGTAAATTAAATTTGCTGAAGGGACCATTAAAAAAGTACATTTTAATGTCCATTTTAAGCGTTAAGTATGCTATTTTTAAAAGTAATTTTTGTAATAATTAGGTACTACGTTTAATTTTTTACAGATTATTTAATTTACGACTCAAAACTGAACCTAGTACCGAAACTCAAACTTTTCCATATATTTAAAATTATACCTTGCAAGGTAAAACTTATTATTTTGAATTTATTTCTGTACACTTATTGGTTAACAAATTACCTTCTTTTTACTACTTAACATAACTTGTTTTAAAGAAACTTGACTATTTAATATGTCTGTAACGCAAATGCTGTTGATGATATTTTGGTTAGAGTTATTAGCCCAATTAAATTGTCATTTAAAATAGGGCCCAAGTAAGCATGAAATAGGCTATTTAGTTTTATTGTTTGAATTAGTCTATTATGGTGCTAATAATAGTAATCTGTGGTTTCCCACCATAATTTTTGCTGGGATAACTTTTGACAGCCCAAAAACCACGAATTTTTTGGACTTTTTTCAGTTATTTCATATATCTCGAAAACTAATAGTGCTATCTTTTGTTTATTCCGTACTTTTTTAAAGAGCATTAAATTTCCTACAATTTTCATTAACTAAAGTCTCGTTTAACTCTAACAACAAGCGAACTACAGCCCGTCAAAAATTGTCTATTTTTGCCAACATTGCAAAAAATCACCAAATCTTCCTATTAACTTCATATTTCTTTATAAGTTGTCCAAAGAATTATAAGAATCATTAAATTGCTTATTGATGAAAGTGGTTAACTTAAAAAAGCCTTATGTTTGGTTTTTAAAGCGGAGGAGTGAAGGAGGGAGGGACGACGCACAGTGTTACGATCTTATGGTACGACGCGACAAAAACCATAACCCTGATTACACCAAATACAATTTAAAAACAAAAAAAAAATTGTTAGCCACAGCCCGTTGCTTATACTTTCTAAGGGGTTTTTAAAGTTTTGGTGCCATGACTGGGGTATACAGTGTGTCCCTAAAATAACCTATAAATTCATTCAAAATTCGGGTATTTTTTTCTCGAAAAAACGCTTGGATTCGTCGATGTGATGAATCAGAACTACTGGGTTCTTCAATTAAACTTAAGTTACGAAAAATCTAAAGAAATAGAGGAATCCACAGGATTTTTAATAAACACATACTTTTCTAACTGAAAATGGAATTTGGTACAGTTTTCCTTAGATTTAAATTTACTGCGGCTAGCTAAATGGGGATCGGATGTTAACAAAGGCGTTTTAATTATATCAGTATTTGCAGATATTCTAGAGCACTTACGGGCATTATTTAATCGAATTTTTAACATTCTTTATGTCTTGTTTCCAAAGTATTCTCCGAAAGCTGACTAACTGGTTAGTCAAAAAATTCGATTATATCACCCCCGTGAACTAATACCTTAGGAACTGTACTGGGCATATAGTACCAATTATACAATAATAAATATAATGTTCTTGTCTGATCTAATGAACATTAAAATTTATTTGTATTAAATTTATAGCTAGATGCTAAGATTTTTAAAATTAAACAAACATTTTCAATTAATTTACAATTTAATCCTGCACTTATTTGTGGGTTATGGAAAAAACGCCTAGCAATATTTCCATTATTTGTGAGGCCATACCCAGGCTTAGGTTTATCAATTATTAGACCCATTCTAAATTAAAATTCACTTTGGATTCTTTTTTTGTTGTTTTCAAATATTTTTTTATTTTCTTTGCCTTTGACTTGCCAACTTTTAATTTCTTATCGATATGATATGTGCAGCAGGCACTCAAAAACGTATTCAACAATGTAAACTTGACAAACCAATATATTTGAAACACTATATTTAAGACATTTCCATCAAATATGGTAAATAGCATTTCTTATAAGATTTTTACAGAATTACCTTAACAGATAAGCTCATACAGTTTTAATGCGTTTATTGATGCGTTGATAATATGTTCCCCATTTCGAACTAAGTCTTCATCTTCTTTCATAAATACAAGTTTTATTGGCTTTTTTAAGTCAACCATTTTCAACCCTAATCAATTTTATGTTTCTTGTAATACTTTGGACGAATTATAAAAAAATATAAAGGAGTTAATAGGAGAATTTGGCGATTTTTTGCAATGTTAGCAAAAATAGACAATTTTTGACGGGCTGTAGCTCACTTGCTTTTAGAATTAGACGATGCTTTAGTAAATAAAAATTGTAGGAAATTTAATGCTCTTTAAAAAGTACGGAATAAAAAAATCGATAGGACTATTAGTTTCCGAGATATATCGAAAAAACTATAAAAAGTTCAAAAAATTCGTGGTTTTGGGCTGCCAAAAGTTTTAATGTTTATAAATATGTTTAATCTTTAATTAAGTTTTGAAAATAATAAATTAGACATACATTGTTTTCATTGTTTTCACTTATTTGTTTTAGATGCCTGCTTAAAATTATTAAACTTGTTTATTAATTTCTATAAAAATACCTGTTGTTACTTGAATCCGAGTTGGGACGAACAACATTATTTGCATGTATCAGCCGTACCATGGTTTATTAGGTATTATATATAAGTTAATAAATTTAAAACATACAAAAAACCAAAGCTAAGCAAATTATTATTGTACTAGTAGAAGACGCTATAGAACTGCATGATTTTCCCACAATTTTTTGAATATACATTGTCTAGGGGAAGGTAATCCATAAATTGATTATTTTGCCTATTAATAAAGCATAAGTATTTGCTTATAGCTAGTTCAGTAACCTTTATATCTAAGAAAAAAAAATATGAAGATATTTCTTAAATTTGATTACTGAATATTAAATAAAAAATTTAAATAGTTTGGAAAATTAAATTAATTCCTTATAACCGTATGCCGTTAAATAAATGCTTTCAATAACAGCTCTGTGCCACATTATTAAACATTTAGCTTCATAAAAATGTAACTAGACAAGCGTATTTTGGGAAAATAGCAAATCTATATAGTGTTCTTTAAAAACTTGGCATTAAAAGAAAATCTTTATTAAAGTTTATGTAAAATCTTACTTTGCCATCAGTTTTCGCTTTTTTCAAACAAAAAAAGAATGATAACGTACTTTTAATCATGGCACCACAAGGATTCACCTTAAAGTAAGCTTCAAATGGAAGAATGAGGATGCTATTTCTATTCATAAAATCAGGGCTGTATGCGGACCAAAATTTTTGGGGGGGGGTTAGGCCAGTGGCTTTTGTAAATCAGGAATTAAAAAAGGGTTTTACTAAAAGAAAATATCAGGTTAAACTAAAAAACACACTTAACACCGTTAAAATTTTAAAAATAATAATTATAATAACAACTAAATATTTCTTTCCTTTTCCCTCGCAAAACGATTTGAGACTTCCGCAGTATCAATTTTAATATTTCTATGTACGCTTAAAAGAGCAAGTTCTGTTAGCCACTCTTCACCAGTTGAATTGCGCAAATAGTTTTTTAAACGTCTTAGCGATGAAAATGATCGTTTCGATGAGGCTGTAGGTACAGGTAATGTGGCCAGAATTTGCGACAAAGTATGAATATACAAAGATGGATTACATGCTGATAATAAATCAAGAGCATTTTTGGGCCTTTCTGCTTGCGGCAACTCAATCCATTTTTGTTTCCACAACTGTAATTCTGCAAAACACGTATCTAGTTTAAAAAATTTCTCATATAATAACAAGTCATCTATTTTTACTGTGTGTGTTTCGCACATATTTGGCACTAGACAATATAACGATGGAAGTGATTTTTCGTGATTTGCAAATCTTGCAAATAGCTCCTCGATGAAGTGTTTAAAAAAAGGAATTGCAATTGTGATTCGAAAATATTCTTTTGCAGTAGCTACCAAGATATTAAAACGATTCTGCTGTCGTGAAACTATTCTAGGTATTTTTATGCATTCTTCGTCATCTACAGACTTTATAACAGCTTCGGATTTTTAAAAAATATTTTTAAATTCTTGATCTATATTCAGTCTGATAGTCCTGACCTTACTAATAACAGTATTCACATGCTCAACAGCTCTAAAAAGATCAAAATCCACAGTCTGTAGAATTCTGCATAACGGTAGAGTAAAAGCAAATAAAGTGGACGCTGTTAATATACTGATGATTTCTCTCGGTGGGGAAGTATTATATTCTAATTCTTAAGCAAGACTTTGGGAACCCCCTATTTTTTAAGTCACGGAGCAGCGTTGCACGGTTGTTAAAAAATATCGAGCTTGATCTTAAGTACAGACGCACCTAAAACGTTACCCGCAGATCTTGACGGATTTTGTACGATTCCAGGCTGATGTAGATTCATTTATCGTTAATTTTTAATGTAGCAAAAGTGGTTTTGCAGTTTAGAAATTTCTCTTTTTGACCAATAGAGTGATTCAGATACTTTTTTTTGTATTGTTGACCGTGACTAAGTAAAATATATATTGTTCAGAAAATCTTAAAAAAAAGAGATATAGTAAGAAGTCGTTTTTATTTTATTTTTACGTTATATGATTTTCGGGATTTTCGGATGGGGGTTTGAACCCCCAAAACCCCCTCATACGGCCCTGCATAAAATTATTTAGTAAATTTTCATCTATATAATTTAATTTTAACCAATGTGGTATCGCATAATCTATCTATAAAAGGTTTGTTCCAACCACGGTTTTTGTACCGTTTCGAAACTGTTAAAATCGAACAAACGCGCAAGTGTCGACTTTGCACTGTTTTATGTCAATACGAAAACGACGAAGTTGGATCGCGCAAACGGTTTCTGCTTTTTATCAGGATCAAAATGACAGTTTTGAAACGGTTCACAAACGATTATAAGTTTGGTTGGAATAATAAAGGCATCGTGTAATACACTGTCGCACATAGGTTGGAAAGGGTTTATACAGGGCCGAACTTACCTATGGGGGCACGGGGCAAACGCCCGGGGCCCCCGAAGGGGTCCCTGAACACCGTATGGTGGTAAAAAATTATTTTGCGAAAAAGTTTAATTTTAAGCCACACGGCTTTGCACTCCGTTTAAGGGGAACATTCACTCATCCCAGATATCTTCAGATATCAAAAGGATTGAGCTCTCTGAGAACCCTTTTCATGTTGTCGGACTTTAGGTGACCTTATGTTCTGCTGTATTCTCCACAAATTTCCGGACAGTCCGAGCGGTCGCAAGTAGCACCGCCTTTTGCATAGTCTTATACAGATGTTCACCGAGTCCTAGTCCCTTGATGTTTTGTAAGGGAGCTTTTGGTATAATGCCAGTTGTTGATAAAATTATGGGGATCGCTATTCATTCCCTACTGTCTTCTTATTTGTGTTTCTAAGTATCTGTATTTGGCAATCATTGTATTTCTCTTGTAGGTTGTTGTTGTTCGGGATAGCGACATCGATCAGTGTTGTTTTCCTCCCAACTTTATCCACCGATACAATATCTGGTCTATTGTGAGCAACAGTTTGGTCTTGGTACAGTTCTATCCCAGTACGATTTAAATTCGTTGTTTTTGAGAATAGGTTCCGGAGTATACTTAAAGTAAGGCAATTTTTCAGTCTGTAAAAGCTTTAGCTGCTCTGCCAATTGTTCATGAAGTTTCTTGAGTGCTGAATCGTTTCTTTCCTTATAATTTGATGCTGCAAATGCTTGGCAACCCCCCGTTATATGCTGGATGTCTCCGATGTTTGACATCCATATCTGCATCGATCGTTCTCCATAGACGGGTCTCTAACGATATGCTTCAGATAGTTTTTCGTTCATTATTATTATCATTATTATTTACAAAGATCTGACATGACCCATCCTATGGTTCCCACCCCATATGGCATCATACGGAAGGCCATCCGTATCGAACACCACTTTTCGCGTCCGCTTGGTCAGTGATCTTCGGCCAAATTCATTTGCCCCAGTAAACGAAGGGACCCAAGGACAACAGATTTCTGCATTTTCATCACCAGTTGTTCGGGTGAATGTTGACATGCGGAAATACACTTCAGCTCCCCCAACACATTTTTCTTTATGCCTCCCAAAACGCCGACAATCAGGACAACCAATCGCACGTTATACTTCGGATAGAGCCTCGAAGTTCGCCAAGAAGATCCTGATATTTGGCTCGTTTCTCCCATTCCTTTATATCAATGTTAGTTTTCGCTGGGGCGAAGAACTCAATGGCATACATGGAGTTATTTCTTTTATCAAGGAGAAATTGAATAATTCAATTCAATTTAAATGTTTTATATGTAAGATGTATTATATTGTTATAATATTATATTGTTTGTATAAACGTTACTGTGGGTGGGGGCCCATTCACGAAACCGCCCGGGGCGCCCCAGAGGTTCTAAGTTCGGCCCTGGGTTTATTCCGCATAATAAACGATATTTTTCGGGGTTATATTATTAAAAATTTTTCACAGAAACATGACAATTTTAAAAGCAAGTTTATTTTGTTTTATCTTGGGACAGTCCACGACGGCTAAGTCCTACATACTAAAGTACAATGGGTGTCTAAAGTATGGCAAGAGGGAGTTTTTTTACAAGGGACTTAAATATTTGGAGATGTGGAATTGGATTTCCCAAAAGGGAAAACTTCTGTGGATAGCAGGTTCCACAGTCTAGACCCCTCTAGGGACAAAGGAACGAACAAAGTGGAAAGTTTGGGGCCTCTCAGTAGGACTGTAAAAGGATGCATAAAAGTGGCACTACTTGTTGCTCTGTTGGAATCTGCCAAAGGAGAAATTGTACTGGAGAACTCTTTGGAGCAGAAGACTTGAAAATACGTATTAAAGAGGGACAGATCCTCTACAGCTTGTTGGTGGGCAAGAAAAGAAAGCTTTTCTATAAATATGGGGTCATTAATAAGACAAACAGCTCCTCTTTGAATGAAGCAAAGAATGCGAAGTGACGCTATTCCCCAGGCATGAGAACAATATTCTAAATAGGGTCTAATGTGGGATACATACAGAGTATACAGATTAAAAGAAGAGAAATATTTTCTGGATTAAAAAAGAATCAAGCTGTTTCGAAGCTGTTCTCAAAAGTAACACCTACGAGAATTTAAATGTTTCTTTGTACTGCAGAACTTGACCAGTCATATGTAATGGATGAGTATTGGCAGCCTTTTTTCGCGATAGCGTACATAATTGTGTTTTGGAGGAATTAAACTGGAGGACATCCAAGATTAGTTTAAAGTCTTGTAAAAGAGATATCTGCATTAAACTGCGCTTGTTTTCCAAATCAGACTCTCAGGGTGACTCAAGAAATTGAATATTGGAGTGGAGGGTACTATTGTCAGCAAAACTATGGATAGGATTGATTGTGAAAGAGAGAATATCGTTGATGTGAAGAAGAAACTAAGTTTGTGTCAGTAGTGAGCCCTGGGGCACTTCAGTATTAATTTGGTAAAAGCTGGAAGAATGAACATTTACAACAACTAATACACGTTGATCAGTAAGAAAACTGGAAAGCCAAGAACAAAGCCTAGGTGAAAGACCGTAGAAAGCAAGTTTGTTAAGAAGCCCATCCCGTCAGATCTGATCAAAAGCTTTGGATATGTCAAGAGCAACGATCTGGGATTCACTAAGAACCCAAAGGGCGTTTTTCCAGTTGTGTGAGACAAAGAAAGAAGATCAGCTGTGGATCTTCTGTGATGGAATTCATATTGTTTGTCATGTTAAATTTTGTATTTTTCCAAATACTTTATGATTCGGAATTATGGAACTTTTCCATTATCTTACAAACTACAAAAAAAGAGATTTAGGTCTATAGTAAGCACATTTTTTTAGACGTTTGCTGGTATGCCATAAAGCCCAGGCGGTTTTTGGTATTAAGAGAAGAAAGGATACGCTCGATCTGTTTTTAATCGAACGATCTGACTTTAAAAATAATATCGGGCATTTTATGGGGACAGAGACAACTTTTAAAAGAGGAAAATTAACGGGAGGAACGAAGCAAATTGTTCAACAAATAGTTCGACTTTTTCTTTTGGGGTAGAAATAATTTTGTCTTCAAAAATTAGGGGTGAAAAACAATTTGTGCAAAAGTATTGACTAATGTATTTCGCAAAGGATCAGAAAGATTTACTGACATTCGAGCAAGAAAGAACTTTACCTTCTATCCGATTGTTAAAACGTTCTCTGGCTGGGTTTTTTGCTTGGATGCTAGCCTATCGGTTTTCTGGACTAGGGTTTTAAAAAACTTTTTCTGGGCTTGGATTTTTGAAAGTCTGGCTTACAGAATTTAAAAAACCACGGTTTGTGATTTGGACATATTGGTTTTAAAATAGAAATTAACAAAGCTTAACAAATATTTTTAGAAAAGCAGTGGTTAGTATTTTTATCCCTAGGAAGAATAAGTTATTAAGGACTGTAAAATTCAATATTTAATAATATAAAATACAATACACCATTACTAGTAATGTAAAATATAAATTTTATTCTTAAACTGATACATTTAAGCCTTCGTAAAGTATGTACGAATTTTAAAAGCTGGTATTTTTTTTGGAAAGGACCACTAAAGGCGCGAAAAACCGTATTTTAGCAGCCGAGGACCAAAGATTTACTTACCCTGTCATTTAGTAATTCGGTTAAAGTGTTTTCGACGTTTTAGGATGATTCTTAACACTTGTTTAGCCTTCCGCACGTGGATATGTGGCCGTATGGGGATAACGAATACATAATCTACGGGATTGTGCCGGTTTTGACAAAACCTAGTTATCTTTAACTAAATTACGCATGCTCTGATGAAATACCGCAGGCAGTAACATTTACCGCAAGCTTACAATTGACGCAGCAATATCTCTCTAACAAAAATCGATTTAAGTAGTTTTTTTGCATTGTTAAAGAAATAAACTCTGTTATGTATAAATGTAACTATTGTTTTTGCCATAATTAATTAATACCGTTTTAAATTATTTTCCTTAGTAATTTTTATTTTTTGGAAAAAACCCCATACTTATAACAGGCTTGGATTTGTTTTTTATTAGTTGAAATACCTAACTATATGACAAGAATAATTTACTTAATTAACTATTTTTTATTTAGGTAACCTTGATGTTTCGGTTTTTAAAAACTGTTATTAAAATGAATTAACAAGATAGCGTTAATAAACTATTATTATAATTAAAACTTAAAGAAAACACTACCCAGATCCTAAATCTAAAAAAGTAAGACATCGTAAAGGTGGTATGTATGTAAACTCACTTGCAAAAGCATAATGATTAACTTTAAAAATATAATTTTTTAGGACTGCCCACAAAAGGTTGTATGTAGCCTAAGTACTAGATACTGTGGATGTCAGATTTTGTAGATATTTTATTCATTTTCCAGTTTCCCCAACGTTGCCGAAACATGCAGATTTTGCATTCGTATGGCCCTCTTTTTTAAAAAACGCGGTAGTGCCACTACAAAGGTTATACAAAAAACTACTTCCTTTGAACTACTCCCTATAACATCTTGATAATATCATTCCGATGAGATCTACAATTATCCGTGCAATTCAAATTAAACGCAACGGCGGCGGCGGTCGGTTATGATCAGCCAGCAGATTACTTACCACGTTCGACGTTACTTAACTTTGCTAATCTGTCAAGATGCTTTAAAAGAGGGAAAAGCAAGAAAGCTTAAGGGTGTATGGAAGCCAAATACTATGGCGTATTCGATCCAAAAAAATGTATCTATGAAAATAACTGTCATGAGGGGCCCCCTTGATTCTGCGCAGTAACAAAATTCCCCAAAATATCATAATGTGATGCCTACCCACACACTGTTTGTAGGTAGGCAACACATTATCTTTTGACAGAGCCGGGGTCCTGTTTTTGTGTGCGATATACCCGTATACCCGCGCTGTGCCGTTGTCTCATCAACCCTTCCAAGCTAATTACATGTTTTGTTTTCGTTTGCGCCTTATTAATTTTGATTGTTTTGCCTTGTGTGATTTTATTTTGTGATTGTAGAAAAATTGTTGGACCTGTGTTTTATAAAGGATCTTTAACAGGCAAACAATATCTGAATTTACTAAGCAATGTGTTAAAGAATGTTTTGGATGATGCCAATATAGCCATTATTAGCATAATGTATTTTACTAATGTTACTTAGTTATGCGTTATTATTAAAAAAAACTGAAACTACGATGTTTATTATTTACCCAAGTAATTAGAAGGTTTGACAAATTATATCCTTTATGGCGGACTTTATTTAAATTTGATTTCTGACATGGCGTACTACGATATAATTTGTACAAAAAATGCGATTTTAAGAATTCCATGGCTGCCTGCGTCCAGTTACGGAAAATGCATTTAAATTGAAATAACTCTGCTATTTATTATCTTAGAAAAAAAAATAACTAATTGTATAGAAATTACATTCTTTATCGAATTAACGCAACATATACAGGGTGCTGCATTTAAAAAAAGTATATTTTTGTGAATAACTTGTAAATCTGATGTTCATTTGTTTTTCTATTATCATCATTGTAATCAGCGTAAAAATATACACAACTTTGCTAATTTAACCTAACTTGTATCTCGTATAATAAAAAAGTTAGCAATAGTGCCACTTTTTAATATATTATATAATATATATATAATATATATATATATATATATATATATATATATATATATATATATATATATATATATATATATATATATATATATATATATATATATATATAAAAGTAATGAAAATCCAAAACCGAACATAGGGATAAAGTGTAATGTATCAAACAGAAACGGACAACCCCTTTAACTGTGTGAAAGAAGTGAGACAAAGCTTCGCAATGTGTCGATACTTGTATCAAGCGCTGTTTCGAACAGCGAAGACCGGCGATTCAAAGCATACGGCAAACCTTCGTCGAGCGTACGCTGTTTAAGCTATTTTGGTGCGTATGTCCTAGTTTAAATTCGATCTCACTCTGTTTCAGCGTTTAATTTGTTTTCTTTGTTCTACTTGCGAAACGTCCATGTTCAGTTTTGGATTTTCCACCTGTATATATACTGTATATGTACATATACATATATATATATATATATATATATATATATATATATATATATATATATATATATATATATATATATATATATATATATATATATATATATATATATATAATTTAAAAAATCTAATCTATCGGAACGATAAATATTACATTTTTAAAGTTTCACACACATACATATACAAGTATAGATATATGTCACCACTGCTGGCTTAATGGCTGTCTGTATACTATAGTAACTAAAATTATAAATAGTTTAATTTTTATACTTAAATTGATAATTCTAAACTATATTTCGTACTTCCTTAATTACAATACTGATAACTACTGTCAGGTAAATCACAAACCATAATTTTGTAAGAGTGAATGATTATTTCGCAATTACATTTAAATATCCTAAATAAATTAGTAACGTTATAGTAAAATAAAAGTTATATTTATTAATTTTAGATTATACTCATGCAAATTTTATTAAGTATCTGTGGCACCTAATGGTTTGTTAAGAGAAAGTTAAACATTCTTGTTTAATAAGTAAAGTAACTGCGCAGCATAATACAAAATTAATTCGTAATACATAGAAGGCGTGTGAGTGACATTGTTGTATTAAATAAGTTAGGTATTGAAAATTGATTTTATTTTTATTATAAACGTGTTGTTTTATACTAGTATAAGTCTACATATTTTAAAAAGGCTCGGAAATAATGTTCGTGATAAGCCAATATTAGATGTGGAACGTTTGAAAAAATATTTTCTTCATATGTTAATGTTCCCATAGGAGGAATGCAATTTTCGAAAAATTACAGCGGTAATTGCACTGCAGAAATCGAAATTTGCATCGCAAGTTTATATTGTTGACGAAACGTCTTTTATTCTGTTAGTATTTTTGTTTACTAAAATAGTTAAATTCACTTGATGTAAGTTCTCAGTCAATTCGGGAAATATTTAAATAAATTATATTCGTGTATTAAAATAACCAGATAATGTTTTCATTCAACGTGTTTTTTTACAAATGGCAATTACCCTCCGAAATATATATATATATATATATATATATATATATATATATATATATATATATATATATATATATATATAAAAGGATAACATAAAAATGCTTTAAGAGGAAAGTACCATTATTTATTATTTAAAAAAATATATAAAACAAAGTTGTTTATTTGTTTATAAACTAACATTAAGTCTGAATATAAATTTAGAAATAAAAAATCAAACATTTAATTTTTTGCATTCCAACTCGACACAATTTTTCGCTAACTTAATAAATTTATGGTACACTTTACAACATATTCACGGCATATTTACTTCATCTATTGCTTCTTATATACGTTCCTTAAATATTTTCGTGTTATGTGGGAGATAATGTAAAAAACCTTTTGCTTTAAAGCACCCCTATAAAAAAATCTGGTATTGTAAGGTCATGCGACCTAGCTGGATAGTGGATTGGACCAAACCTCCCTATCCACTTTTCGCCAAAATAGTTATGTAGCCATTGTCTGACCAAGGCTGCGCAAGGACAGCCGTCTTGTTGCCAAAACACGTTATTACGTACTTCTGGTTCTAAAGTATTAAGAAATTGACAAATGTTTTCAAAATTTTCAAGTACACATGGAAGTTTTTTTAAATTTTATTAATTATGTTCGCAATGATTTCAAGATTTGTATTTAGGCTTTATGTCGGTTTATAAACAACTTTGTTTTATAAAATGTGTGTTTAAAATAATAAATAATGGTACTTTCCTTCTAGAGCACTTTATATTATAATATTATATATATTTTATATATATATATATATATATATATATATATATATATATATATATATATATATATATATTATATATATATATATATATATATATATATTTATTATTTTTGGAATTAAAAAATAATCCTATATGTTGATTAAAAAAAATTTAGGAAAATTACCAAAAGATTCTTTAATGACTACGATAAAACAAACCAAATAATTTATAATAAAAAATAACAAAATAAAAATATTAGTGTCAAATCAAATAAAACTTAATTATTCTAAGCAATAACTTGAAAATGGTGAAAAATAGAGATACTGCTTCTAAAAACACGTGTGATAGCTTATTCAAAAATTGCAAAAGTTATAAATAATAAAGATGAGAAAAAAGGTATTTTGTTTTTCGCCCAAATCCTATATACTGGTAATATTTGGAAAATTGAAAAAAAAAAGAAAAAAATTCCAGAAAAGAAACTTTCGGAACTATATTCCCAATATTTATAATTTTAGTTTAACGCTGAAAATTTTTTAAGTCGCGCGAGTGGCTTCAAAAGAGTACGTCACACTAAATATTTTTAAGATATTAAATATTAATTTAAAAATTAATAAACAAAAATAGTGTGTCCAGAACACTTTAAATGTTTTTGGGCTCTAGCAGCTGCTCTATATGGGAAGTTGATGTAGCCTTTATTCAAACAATTATTGTAAATTGTATGAATATGTTTTTTTTTTGGAATAAAAAACCATTTATTATTATTATTATTATTAAATAATTTATTTCCGTTGAAAATTTAACTAAAAGTTAATTTTTTAACAACTTAGACAATTGTTAATTAACAAAATTGTCTCGCACTTTCGTCTTTATTGTATATTAAAAAAAAATGTTTAAATAATTGTATAAATTTTTCGCTTCGTGGAGCTTTTCTTAGTTACATACTTAACAAGATCACGCCATAAAATTAAAAACAATTTTAATACTGTTTATAATAATTTTATAACTTGTACAAAAAATGATTTTTTTATTTTTTGTTACATTTTGGAAAAAAAAACAAGGATATATAACATTATGAAAATTATACATTCTGCTTTAAAAAATTTAGTTTTAAAATTCCAATCTAAGAGTGCTATAAAAACGTTAAAACGGCTAATTATAACTCAAGTAGCCATGAAAAATGGATTTAACAATTTTCTAAATTTTTGCCGGCTTCTCCGGGCGGGTTTAACGACACTAAGATAACACTAATACAATTTTATAACAAAAAAATAAATAATTAATAAATTTTTTTTAGAAACAGTTTTAACCAAAATACCGACTATGTATCAAATAAGTTTGAACAAAATGCTCTTTTGGAATATGCTAATGAGCCAATCTCGTTCTATTTAAAAAAAAACTAATGACCAGTAAATGAAGGGATAAAGCTGTAAATAAATCTGTACAATTTTTCCTTGTGGCGCAATTCTTAGGTCTTTGGGGATGCTTTCTAGCTAAAAAAAGTTTATCAACATTAACAGGTGGGAAAGGGCTGAAAATGGCCCCTCAAGGTTTTCCGCTAATATCTACAAAAATATACAAATCGGAAAATTTTTGTTAAGACAAAAAATGAAGATTGCCTTGTAATCTACAAAAATGGTCCCTATAATTTTTTTCAAAATATCGATAGTTTTCGAGATAACGGGACTTTGGGGTCCCATTATCTCTTACATTTCAGCTGCCGCTCTACCGCTAGAATGCCGCTATCTTCATGGATTCACTTATAAGCGAGCGGACGAATTGTTTCATTACTCAGACACTAATGTACATTTTTTAATCATTCAAAGTTCGTCGGAATGGGAAAACCCGTACCTATCATTGCATATGAGTTTGAGTCCATTCTGATTTTTCTAGAATATTTAAAAAAGCGGTTAAAGTTTTTTTCAGAATATTTTGAGAGTATCTCATTAATTTATTAATATTATTTAAAAAAATGGTTTGTTATTAACATTTCTTTTTTATAATGAGACCTTAGCAAGTGTTTAATGATTCCAGAAAATTTTCTACACCATCTTTCTTGCGTTTTAATAAACTATTGAAATGCTTTTCAATGCACATCATTTTAAAGCTTATGTTAGAATGTCTAGTTTCTAAATGTACTTTTCCTTTTTATAAAGTCCAATTATTTTTCAAAAATCAGTTAAATTCATCACACCAGTGACTCGCTCCACATCTATCCAGTGTAGAATGTTATAGATTCTTCAACGGCCGTTTTTGCGAAAAATATTGGTGTTGCGAGTAAGGACTATTTTTGTACATTTCGAGGTGATCTTCATTTTTTGTCCAATCAAAAATTATCTAATTCGAATATTTTGGCAGATATTCGCAGGAAACTCATTTTTGGGACATTGGGAGGCCATTTTCAGCGGGTTCCCATGTTGGAATCGTGATAAACTTTTTCTCGCTTGAAAGCATCTGCGAAGACCTAAGAATTGCGCCACAAATGAAAACTGTACAGATTTATTTACAGCTTTGGGTACTTTCAGGTCTTCAGTTACTGGGCTAATAAGTATGGTTTGCAAACTTTAGCCTTGTCCAAAAAAGCAGTAATAAACAAAAAACAATTAAATTGAATTTTTCATTTTTACTTAACATCAACCGATTTAACGTAGTCATAGTACTCTAGATTGCAATTTAAAAAAACATTATTATACAGCAGGTGTCATATATTATTAATATAAGAGAAAATATACTGGTGATGCCATTAAAAATTTAAAAGTGCCGGTCATATCCACTCAAATTAAAAGTGATACAACTAAAGTAAATAATGCATATTTGTGTCAAATACTCGCATACCAATTTTTTTTAACTTAAAAAATACAAATGTTAGAAGGGAATTCACCTCTGAGAAACACTCGGTATAGATCTCTTAAACCTTGCATATATTTAAGTGTTTTAATTATGTGAAAAGCTCTTACATAAAAATTTATTCAGTGGTTAATCTTGAAATTTGGCACGTGGCTTAGTTGTTTTTTAGCAAAGTACGTCTGAAAATATTTCGTCAATTTATTTTTGCTTTAAAACATTAAATTGTCTACAACATAAATTATGTTAATTTTTATTCATCAAATAAGGTTAAAAGAGCAAGCAGCCAAATGTGGAAAACTAGTAGTTTCACGATGTTCCCATCTATCATATTTATAAGTTTGTAAAGACAAAAACATTATTAAATCTCAACTCTTGGCCATTGACAGTATTATTTCAATATTTTACTTAAAATAGAGAATAGATATTTTTTACGTTTGGTTGAAGTTAAATGAATACTCTTTATAAGAACAAGAGATCCTTGGCAACGGTTGTTTTTTTGTTTAGAACCATAAACTGAAGTAAAACATTATTTATATGTAAAGTGTGTTATTAAATTATCTTTTAACAACAAAAAATGTTTGTTTAACTTAGTGAATAATACAATATTGCTTGCATTATTTTGACTATTCAAATGACTTGTAATATTATTTTTTAGAGAAACAGGTCAAGGTCGCACACTATATCATGATGGTATAGACAGATACAAACATATTGTTGAGATAGCCAAAGATTAATGACCATCATCATACCCGTAACTAGATCATATTATGGTACAATGCACACGTAAGTTAAAAAGAACAAATCCATCGATGTAGTTAGAGGTCCCATGACATTTTTTATTTATTATCCACACTAACATAATGATACAGGCAAGAGTTCACGTTTAAAATGAATTCAATTATCCGGGACTTTGGATAGGCAGAAGGGGTCTCTAGAATGGCCGGCTAGGTGACCTGATATGACACACCCCTTGATCTTTTTTTTTTGTAGGGGTACATAAACTCTAAGGTATACGTTACGCAGCAAGAGTCAATGCAGGAACTTAAAAATAGAATAAGAGATGTGTATGTCAGTATAACCTTGGAAATTTTAAATAATGTTAGGAATGAATTCCGAAATCGATTTTTTATTGTCAAGAAGTGAAAGGTGATAATTTTGAGCAATTTGTCAATATATATTTAAATATGCTTTAAAATCGTATCCATCCCTTGATTCAAGAAGCAGTTCAGGCAAACCCAAATGAATTTAACATGGATCTTACATTACAACAAGATGATACACTTCCTCACTACTACAGGCCTGTCCGAAAATGGCTTGACCAAAATTATCCGGGACGTTGCATAGGCAGAAGTGGCCTCTTAGAATGGCCGGCTAGGTCACCTGATATGACACCCCTTGACTTTTTTGTGAGGATGCATAGAATCTAAGGTGTACGTTACGCAGCAAGAGTCAACGCAGAAACTTCAAAATAGAATAAAGGGATGTGTGTTTCAGTATTACCTCGGAAATTTTAAGTGATGTTAGAATGAATTCCAAAATCGACTTTTTTATCATTTTGAGCAATTTGTCAAAATAGTTACAAGGTAAGTAAAGTTATCTTGCAATTAATAGTTATTTTTTGTCATTTACTTGTAAAAGATTTGCGCTTAATTTCAAACGCTTGTAAGTCCGAAACGGCGGGGCCGATCTTCATGCCACGAGGTGCATGATCCTCCTTTCCATTTGAAAAAAAGCTTATAGTGCCCTCTTGACAACCTAGTGCCACAATAATTGTATGCCAAAAAGTAGCTTTAACCTTTTTACCTAAATTTTACCCGATCTCAATATCTTGTCCTATTCAAATGTAAGGGGGGAGAAAAGGGAGAAAACCGCACTGTATAGATTTCAGTAAGGCAGGAGGATTTTAATTTAAAGTGATTTGGTGACACATTTTTGGTCGGGCCCAAGTTGTTATAGTAAATGGATATGCCAGAGCCACTTGACTATTCGGGTGTTTTTCAAGCTAAGTCAACTGGGCCTCAATTTTTTATAATATATATTAACAATCCAAGTAAGTGCATTTTACATTGTGCTTTCTGTATTTAAAAGATCTTAAAATATACCGCTTAGTAGAGACCCCTGAAAGATCGCCAAACCAACAGAAAGACATCAACAGGTTACCCGTTTTTTGCAATAAAAACACCATCTTTTGATGTTAAAAAATGTTTTTGATATATTTTTTAAGACTGATAAGACTCTAAATTTTTAGTTTTGACTATAGGATAAACAATACACACAAAACAAGTGATCTTATTATGATAAAATTGCAGATGACACAAACAAGATGCTGGGATTTAGACTGAATTTAGTGCTCGACTGACGGTTAACGCTAACATCGGTGAACAAGCTACATCAATAAAAAATGTGTAATCAGTAATCATAAAGCAGAGCATGGGCCATAGGTCGAGCTCATTGGTCTGACATCCATTGGTTGGCTGACATACTATGGCGGTATATACTTGCGTTCAGTGTGACGCTGACCAAGTTACTGATCGCAAGAGATATCGACAATAAAAATAAATACATATTTAAGTTTGAGCGTGTCTAAGTTTGTCGTCAGCTAAACACCAAACGTTTAATCACGACAGACGATCAGCGCTGACCATCGGCTAAGAACTAAATCCAGCATTATTATCAGAAATTGTAGATGCTTAAAAGAAATGCTTTCACCTTATTTTTTTGTTTTTAGTAAAATTTTATTGCTTCAGTTATAAAAAATCCTCTTTATAATACATACGTTACCACTATTACCAGAATACAAGTAGTTCAAGTATTAGCTCGTCGCAAAGCAAATAGCCCAACCTAAGATGCTGCTCGTCAATTTAAATTATTTTACTTGCCCATTGACAACTAATGTAAGATTTATGTAAAATATTTAAACTTCCTAATAACCAAGTAGACTTGCCCCTTTAATCTTTATTAAATTTTAAGGCTCTTTTGAGAAAACTTTAAAGTCATAAAAAATGTAATATACCTACCATTCTAAAGAGCAAACTTAGGTTGCAACCTTTATTGATTGGAAAACAAATAGTGTGTAATAAAAGAAATATTAAGTTGTCATACTCTAAGTTGGCAACTTTAAATGAAACTAAACAAATTTATGTTATATTTACTTAACCAAAGTGTTACCCTTATGGTATCTGGCATATATTTGGTGTGGGTCTCATGTCTCACTTTTTAAATAAAAAAAATAAAAATCCTAGAAGCTCCTCTGACTGACATCTTAGTTGCTCTATGAGAAGCACCTTTAATATTTAATTATAAAAACCGAATCAAGAAATGTACCTTGACCACACATGGCTTTCATAATAATGTCAAAAATGGAGGTCAAGATAATCATCATTTTCAGGGTTATGCACGTAAACATAGTCTCGTATGATAAGTATTTATTATTGTGGGTTTCTTATAAGCGATCGTCCTTTTATATATTTTTATTAAAAATACAAAAATCTAGTAAAAAATAATTCTAAAAGATATTAAAACCAAGGTTATACAGGGTGAGTTTGTAAGTCCAGAAGGGGGCATATTTTACGTTATTTTTGTCATTTTTTCCCCCACCCACTTTTGTGGAGTGAGAGAAATTTTAAATGGAATAATGTATTTTTTTATTTTAAAGCACAAATCTAAACAAAAAACTAGGTCTGCGAGCAAAAAAACATTAAATAATTGCTCTACTGGTCAAGGAATTATGGTCAAAGATAGAATTTAAAATTAAATCGGTGATTTTAATGTGAATGTTGTTTTTGGGGAAGTTATGAATCTCCCGAAATTCTATATGGCACTTCAATCTTCTGAAGTCGTACTAGAATCCAGAATTCAAACAAATAAAAATATGACAGTTGGTGTTTTAAGAGCAGTACTTGTATGATGCACATACAAGTACCAGGCGGCTATTTTGTACAGGTATACGTTTAATCCTTACCACATTGGGCTATATCAAGAGCTGTACGGACAAGACTTTGAAAATTGAATTAAATTTTGCATTTACATCACAAGAAAATAAGAGGTTTTTAAGAAATGTTATTTTCTCCGATAAAGTCTCTTTCCATAAATGTGGGCGGGTAATATTTTAAATTATTCTAAACATTCACAATATGCATTACTGGGCGCCGAATAATCCTCCTTGGATGAGATCTGTAGCATATCAACATCCCTGTTCACTTACCGTATAGTATGTTATTTCCGAGGATTAAATTATTGGTGTGGTCCGAATTTTTTTAAAGGACTTTTAAATATACAAGTTTACACATATATTTTAAGAAACTACTAAACTAGCACATACATTCTGACAGGCCCGTAACTATTAAGATTAATTAAATATTTGAAAATAGGTGTATTGGTCAAGATGGTGGGGTCAACTGGCATGCCCGTTTGCCAGATTTGACTCCAATTGACTTTTTTCTTGTGGGGCTTTATAAAGGACAAACTAATGACTACTGCACCTACAACTCATATTAACAAAAGAGATAAAATCCGTCTATTTGCCTGTTAGTGACACTTACAATTTTAGAGCGGCCATTAAATTCATTTTAAGAAAGAGTAAGAATGTGTTTTAAGGTCATAGGGAAGCCTTTTGAACAACTTTTTAGGTACAATGGACGATAAATAATTTTAAATTAAGTTATTAGTAATCTTTTAAATGTACTAACATAACTACTTAAAATTCCGTTAGCGCAAACAATTTATTTTTTTTGCACATAGACGTAGTTTTCTACGTATTTTTAAATGAAAACACATAATTTCATTAAATACCCCTAACCTCTAAAAATAATGCGTAGAAAAAAATGTAAAAAAATAACTTCTTATATTATTTGTGATCAACTTCTAGATACAGGTCCTTAAGTAGGACGAGAATTATTAAGACGTAAATATTTGGACATTTTGGAAAAAATCTGTACTAGGCGGCTTCGAAAATTTTATCTTAAATTCGTTTAAAAATCACTTAAACACATGTTTCGGTGCATAATACAGCCTTGAAAATTGATTGATTTAAAATAGGTGTTTGATATTAAAACTTATTTTTGTATATAACACAAGACTGTTTAAGTGAGCTAATTAATAATTATTTAATGAAAAATGTTGTATTTATAAAAAACCTTAATTAATAGAAATCTTTTTTTAGTATAATTATTAGAGGTAAAGGGTTCTCCTTGAAATACATTTTCTTTCATAATAATAAAAAAAGATGGAGGTCAAGACATCCATCAACTTCAGAATTACGTAAACGTAGTCTCGTATTTTTTCCCTTTTTTTATTCTTTTTTTTTGGTTTTTTAAAAGGTTTTTTTGGAATTTCCTTTTAAAAATGCATTTTAATAAATATATTTCTAATATTTGTTAGTTTGTATAAAAAATAAGATAAAATTACACTCAACCTACACTAGTTTGTTTAAAGAAAAACGCTATTATACGATTGCTAAAATTTGTAGCTTATAAACATTCTCTCAAACTATATTTTTTTTTTCAACTCATACGGCCAAGTGATGATCGCGTTGTTAAATTTAGCAATGGACTTAGCAGTTTAGAATGTTTAAAAAAAAAGTCATTGTCAGTGTTATTCAATGTTTTTTTTTTGGCAACCTGTCAAAACTAATTTTTTTTTTAAAAATTCAAAACCGTTGTCAACTTGAAATTTTAAAAATTAACAACTTTTTTAAAGTTTAACAAAATGTCAGATTTTAAAAAGGTTGCCTACTAAAATCATTGAAAAAATAAAAAACTTTTTTAAAAAACATTCAAACCTAAGTCCATTGCAAAATTTTAAAAAAGGATATACTCGGATATAATGTTTTAAATAAATGTATTAAACAGTTTGCCTTACCAGTTATATAACTTGCCTTGAAGAACTTTCAACTAATTTTTTTTAAATGGTTGATGCCAGCACTTACCTGAAAATAAAATATATGTTAGAAATGCCTCTTATACTATGCAGAAAACCCTCTAATTACTTATAAAAATTGATTTAAGTTTCTTGATTACTAAATTGGCCCTTATCCTTTAGTATATACTGGCAAAAGCACACAAAATTATTTGGAAAAAAAATATTAACGTTTCGGTGATGAATGTGACAGGACATACAGGGTGATTCATGAGGAAATGTCAATTTAAGTAGTAATCAGGGAAAAAAAATAAACATAAAAGCTCATACAAATATGGGTCCGCAAGGCCTTTTTTTTTTGAAAAAGGGTTTAAAAATTTTTTTTAATTTTTTTTTTTTAAAATAAAATCTATGATAATGTAAGTATTGGAGTAAAAATTTTTTGGGGGGTTTTTTTTTTTGGGTTGAATTCATCTTATTACGGCTCTTATTTTAGGGGGCCCATCTCCACTTTTTTTTCTTTTTGAACAATCCTTTTTTGGAGGCCCGTTTTAAATTTTTTGAGAAAAAATTTGTTTTGTCTTTTTTCCAAAAGGTATACCTGTTAAAAGTTGATATAGAATTTTCGGATTTTTGGTTTAAAAAAATTCGACAAAATTTAAAAAAAAAAAAAAAAAAAAGTATAATTAATTAATTTTTTTTTTAAATTTTTTTAAAAAATTATTGTCCTTAAATTGTTCGGAAAAAAAAAGCTAGGTTTAAAATTTTTTAAAAATTTACCATTTACTTCTAAGATCATGTAGCTCAGGGGGGAAAAACCCCGAATTTCGGAAAAAAGGGCCTTGGGCCCCCCTATTTGTAAAAATTTTTATGTTTTTTTTGGTAGAAATACCTTTTTTGAATTTCCTGAAACACCCTGTATAAAATAAGAAAGGTTTAATTCATTTTATCATAGTAATTACACAACATAATGTTAAAAAATGGGTTTTAAAATATTTTTTAATAATTAAAAATAAACACTTAAAATAATTTTAAATTTTAATTTTAAAAAAAGTTAAATTTTTTTAAATTTGGATGTATTACTGTGTTTTTCCCGTTTTTTTTGAAAAGAGAGACGTTCAAAATTTTGTACCGTTAACTCCGTTACGCGTGATGCCCGATTGAACCCAAATTTGGGGAAAAGTACCTACCCTGGTTTCCGTTACAGTGGGGGTTAAAATTATAAGGATTTTAATGGTATAAAGCAAGTGTTATAATTAAATATACTAACATACACAAATAACTTTTTTTTTGAGTGTTGTGTTACTTTAGATCCCCAACATTCAGTTTTTTTACCTCATAACGCAGTAACGGGGCTACAATTAGAATCTTAATTTTGGTTTGATTTCGCGATTTTTTGAACTTTTTTTTTTCTACCAAATTTTGAATACAAAAAAAAAGGGTTTAACTCGGCTTTCCGCTTTTATTTTCGAGGGAAAACCCAAACAAAAAAAAAAGTAATTTATCTATTTTTTGTTTTAATTTTTGTTAACAGACCAACAGACTCTACAAACAAGACAACGTTACAATATGTACTTAAAAAAAAAAAAAAAAAAAAAAACCTAGTTTTGTGTACCACTAAAAATAAACACTGTACTACTACACTCTGGGATATGATCTGTCTCCTTTATTTAAATTTTATTTGTTTCGTCCTCGTCTCTTTCGTGTTTTGTGCTTAAAAATATTAAAGATGCCGTCAGGGGGAGATCGTGCTGCCCGTTAGTTATGCTGTGCCATAAGTAAATATGTTTATTTGTTTAAAACCAAAATAAAACAATTATGGAATTTCCTACAGCCCAGTCACCCCACCCCAATTAAAAGATGTTAAAGACAGATGGCGCTTCAATCATTGTTGTTGCAAAATGACCAATTGTGCATACAACGGGCCCAAATAAAAAAGAGAAAAATACCGATCGTTCAAATCAGCAGTTAGATGGAAAAAGCGGGTTTTTAATGCGAATATTCGGGCGAACAAAAAATTTTCGCTTTCCCTTTTCCGCGGAAATATTCGCGGTAATCTCTGCTCAATTTTGAAAAGTCTTACTAGTGATGCTAATATTTAGAACGAAATTATTCTTTTAATAATTGCATTACGCTTAATATTAAAATCGCCCAAAGCAAATAAATAAAAGTAAAAAAATAAAATCTATAGAATGGGGTAATACAAAAAAAATAAAAAATTTTTCAATAATTTTAATTTAAAATTAAATTTTAAAAAAAAAATTTAAAAAAAAACAAAAATAAAATTTTTTTATTTTGGCGATATAACAAAAATATTTTAAGTTTTAATTATTTGGGTTAACCCCCTTAAATTTTTTAATTCAATTTTTTTTCCCACTTTTTTGGTTTTTAGAAAATTTTTTTTTTTCTTTTTAAAGAAAAGAAAAATTTTTTGCTTTTGGAATTTTAAAATCTTTTTGTTTTTTAGAAACAGTTTAAAAAATTAAGGGTGTTTTTCACTGATTTTTTCCCTTTTTTTACCCCCCCTCCCCGGTGTAGGTTGGGGGGTTTAAGACTAACCAGCCTCCCCCTAAAAATCACGTGCTTTTTTTTTTGAAAATCTTAAAATTTTAAAATATTATCAATTACGGAAAAAAACAATGAAATTTAATTTCCCCGGAACTTTAAAGGACGGTGATAAAAATGCGGAAGGGGGGAGTCAGCTCACCCGTTTTTCGCGCTTCAACAAAAAAAAATTTTTTATTATCACTCCCCCTCCTTCCATTTTGTTTTTGTGATTTTGTCGATCTCCCCCCCCTTTTTACCTTTCCTGTTTAATGGACGTTTATAAATTTGTATACTTAAAACTTTTTTTAAAGAATTTAATCATTTGAGTCCCCGGGGGTTTTTAATTCTCATCGTTTTCACTACAGTATTTTTCGTTTGAAAACTTTTGGAAATTTTTTTTGGTTTTTTTTGTTTTAAAAAGCTTTTTTTTTCAATTAAAAAAAAAAAATTTTGCCAAATTATTAAAAAAGAAAAAATTTAAAAAACCCGTTTTTTTTTGCTTAAAAAGAAACTACTTAACAAAGCCGCGTTTAACTGAGTTGGGGAGAAATTGTGGGAGTTGTCTTGGGATTCGTGGATGTCGGGGTCGCCCAATTGAATGAAAAGTTCACAGGGCAAAATATTGCCAGGCATTGGGTGACAAAAATGGCAGCCCTCATCGTCTGTTGTGTCTCGGATGAATTAGAGTTTTTGATGATCTTTGTCGGGTTTATCACTGAGGCTTGCAATTTTCTAAAAAGGGTTAAATTAAGAGGGAGGGGTCAAGGTGGCTATTAAAAAGGGACGTCAGAAGCTACACCCCAATTGATAAAAAGTTAGAATGGAGGGTCCATTGGAAAATGTTGTTTAAGGATGAGTCCCGGGGGTTTTTACAACTATTACTTTTTTTGACAAAAGGCAAACTGGCCCAAAAAAAATATCACCCCTACCATTCCCCGGCGCCAATTGTCAAGACAACTACCGTAATATTTGGGGGGGGACTACTCGCCAGTCAAATTTTCCCTGTGTACCCCGGGGGGGGTTCATAATTATCGTCCCAGTGTCGGGCGTGCCCGACGTCGGGTTAAACCGTTCCGAAATTTTCGGGGAACATTTATTGGCGTTCATAGTTCCGGGGGTATTTTTACCGTGTAACACAACTTTTTTACCCCGTCGGGGTTGAATAAAATTTTCTCCCTGGGATCCTGCCGTTGCCTTATTAGTGGCCAGGGTGTTTTCACTGGCTAATTTTTTCAAATTTCTTCAAATTTTCTTCAATGGCATCTTAAACCGGGGTAAATTTATAAAATGGCGGGGGAAAGTTGGGGTTAAAATTTTTTAAAAAACATAAAAAAAATTTTTTATTTATTTTATATTTAAAAATTTTTAAAAGAATTAAATTAGTTGTTTACAAACTTTGATAATTTGGCAAACGTTATTATTAAAACAAATTACAACAATAAATTTTAAACTGTAAAAATTTTGAGTTAAATTGCATGGAAGAAAAAGTTAATGCAAAAAAATTAGAAATTAAAAACAACAAGGGGGATGGGTACAGGGAAAATTTTTGGGGAATGAAAAAAATTTGTTTTTTATAATTTTTGGTTTTTTTTTGGGGGGTCTACAAACAGTAAATAAATAACAAAATTTACTAAAATGAAAAAATATAAAATAATAAAAATGGATCAAAATTGTTATAATATTCATCAAAGGTCAAATATTTGGCTCAATATTTTCTTCTTATATAAAAAAAATAAATGTCGGACTTAAATATTATGCCGTAAATCACTAGAACCCATATAACCAATACCCCGAGTAGAGTCATTGCATTAATTTTATTTTGAATTGAAAATACGTTAAATCTCTAAATTTACCAATTTAAGAACTATGTTTTTTCCCAAAGTATACCTTTGTTTTTTCCTTCTTTACGGTTTACCCCGACACAATAAAACGGGATCGTAGGTTTAAAAGGGCAGAACATTAGGACGGATTTTTAATAAAAAAGATTTATAATTTATTGTTTATTTAGGTAGGAATAATCCTATAATTACATTAAGAAATTAAATATATGCAAAGTTTTAATAAATTTATAACTATATTATGTATACATAATTACATTTTTAATCTAAATATCTTAATATAATTTTGTTTCACTATCAGTGTCATCATTAAGATTAATTACAATAGGATTTATATTGTTTTGTATAGAAATGTAAGAGTCCTCAATTTTTATAATGTGCTGTACTGAATTTTTCCAGCTCTCAACTGGTATGTTAGTAATTACATTTTTTATCGAATTTATAACACTATGACTTAAAGTAGGTGTAACATTTTCTGCTCTAATCTTTGATTTTACTTGGTTCTATAAACCCTCTATGGGGTTAAACATACAGTGATACGAAGGAAGACGTAAGACAGTATGCCCAGCCTCTTCATTCAAATTATCACATACATATTGTTTTTTAATTGCATATGAATTTAGGACTTCCAAAAGTTGCGCTTTTATGTAAATGAATTCAAAATAAATATAATTTTCTAACAAATATTGCTGGATTTCAGTTTTTGAACTTGATAAAGCTGGTGCTTTGTGTAGTAGACGGCTAAGGTAGCTTGCGTTATCCATGACAATACCACTGTTGTACTGTTGTTTGGAATATTTTTTAAAAGATAATTTTGAAACCAGTTTTCAAAAAGTTCTGCACTTGTATCCTTATCATGAAAATCAAAGCTAGAATCCCTAATGCAGACAACCGCAAGCAGTTGGAATAAATCTGTCTTCTGAACCAACGTATATTATGGTAATGCGTTTTCCTTTATTTAAAAGGCGCTTTCGTCTGTCCGTTTTGACTGGAATCAACCCATCCTTTGGATACTGTATCGAACCATGTTTTATCAAGTTAAATTTTGGAACTTTTTCTCCCATATCTTTTAATTTTTTGAAGGTAATTAAATCTTAATGGTAAACTGTGGGTTCATTTTTACTTTCCCGTCATTTTGGGTATTTAAATCCCATTTTACAAACAACTCTATGGAGGGTGGCAAGGCTAATTTTTATATTGGTTTCGTCTTCGCCTAGGTTCTTTATCAGTTTATCCAAGGTAGGAACCACTCCGCTTTTATAAAGACAATATATTTTCTTCTTATTAGGTCCTGATCACTATTATCTATACGGTGAGATTGAAAATCACTACGTTTTTTCTTTTGTTCAATTCTTCTAATAATAATATCCCTTATCGATGATATTGGAGTTTTGTAAGTAGACAGGTTTCTTTCAAAGCTTCTTGTTTAATTAGTCCTTTAATGATTAAAGTTTCATACACATTTTTAACAACCCGTTTTGCATCTAATGACAAATTATTTCGACGCGAAATATTTATATTCTCGTAAAACAACTTTTTAGAAACGCACAGTAAAACGGTTATTTAACACTGCCAATAAATAAATTAGCCGAAGTATTTATATACCAAATGGTCAATACTCAAGAAATACCTGGCCCACCTCTGCCATTAAAATAATGGGTTTACCCAAAAAAATAGGTAAAAAATTTTTAATTTTTGGGGTTTTCCTAAAAGCCATAGGGACATAATTTGAGACAGACTAGTTTGTCTCAAAGTATACCGTGTTAGTTTTTGCCTTCATTTATGGATTATACCTGCCGACAACAATAAAACTGCGGATCAGTAGGTATTAAAGGCCAGAACATTAGGGACGGACTCTAATCATATAAAGATTTATAATTTATTGTTTACTTAGGTAGGTATAATCTTAAAATTACATTAAAAAATTAAATATATGCAAAGTTTTAATAAATTTATACCTATATTATCTATACATAATTACATTTTAAATCTAAATATCTAAATCTAATTATGTTTCACTATCAGAGTCATCATTGAGATTAATTACATTTAATATACCTGTGAAATTTAGCATTTTTCCCATTTTGGTTGTGTTAATCTTGTATCCGTTTAGATTTATTTTTGTGCATTTTGTTTATCAGTAACGTATTACTGTAACGTAAAATGGTTAAAAAATAATTTTTAAAAGCCCAAAATTGATAGTTTTATATTATAAAGAAATAATATGATAGAAACTTAAAGCTAGTAGCATTTCTATTGTTTTATCTGTACTAAATATAAAACCATTTTTCTTTAATAATTTAAACTTTTTCCTTCTCACTATAACATACTATGCGGAAATAAAAATGTTAAAACATAACAAACTGTCAAAAAACGCACGTCACACGAAATTTAAATAGTTTACAATATGTTCTTTAGCGCGGGCGTGTTATATTTAAATTTTATATTATGCTTACAGATCGTTATAAAATATTGCAATAAAAAATAATTGATAAAAGTGATTCTTAGGTTGTTTCTAGCCAATAAAAAAAATGTATGCCTTGGGTTTCTATATTAAAATCTTCCTTATTAAAAAAAGGTTAAAATTACCCCTTCCAAAAGAAGTATTACTAAGGATATTTTTAGCCAGTAAAAAAAAATGTGCAGGGGACCTATTGGGTTCCTATATGGAAATATTACTTATTAGAAAAGGTTAAAAATAACCCATGTTCAAAAGAAGTGTTACTAAGGATATTTTTTGCCATTAAAAAATATATGTGCAGAGAGCCCATTGGGTTTCTATATTGAAATCTTGCTTATTAAAAAAGGTTAAAAATACCTCGCGTTTAGGAAGTTTTCACGAATTAAAGTGCGAGATTGATTTCAGCTCTAGCTTTTAAAAACGTTTACCATTTTAATATTAAAAAAAAAACTAAAAATTTGATTTTTCTTGTTATTTTTAAATCTGTCGATTTAAAAAATAACTAACAGATAAAAATCGAATGATTAGTGCATAAAAAATTCAGAAAAATAAAATAAATTTTTAAATTCTAAGGTAACATATTTAATTTAGTAATTAATGGATTCTTTTCAGTTAAAAAAAAAGCGTTTGTAATACTAGAAGTTGCACGGCCTCATAATTTATTGATTATAAGAGATTTTGCCAAGGCACGGTGAGCTTCCGAATAATTATATATATTTAGAATCTTAAATGGTCTTATATTGGAAATATGCCAGCATTTAAAATTTATTGTAATAATTATTTTTACCAAAATAGCCTAAAATAATATCATAGTAACCCTTACTTAAGGGGTTAGGCCACTGTAACGACTTAAAAAAAAACGTCTTTTTGTCGTTTTTTTAAGAACAAAAAGTCAAATATTTTTATTTATATATTGTTGTTCATGCACTGAACATCAAGTAAACAACCATTTTTGTTAAAAAATATTAAGAAATGGCGGTACTGTGGCCGTTTCCCGTCGACATGATAATTTCAAGATGCTCCGCGGCACGCAGGATAACTAATGCAAATTTTAATCTGAAACAAGGCATGAAATTTTTTCCTTATTAACATAAGTACAGCTAATAAAACTCGTATAAAAATTAAAAATATTGATTTTGGGTTTAAAATAGAATTTAGATTTTTTGACTAAAAAAATTACCATTATTTGTTTATAAAAAAAATTTAGTTAATTTATCGAAAATTCTGTACGTGGTGCACTGCGTAATGATGTTCTATATATGTGTTTAAATTTCAAACAAAAATATTAAAAACTGATTGAGTTATGCTGGGTGCCGATACAACATATACCCGTTTAAAGTTTCAAAATGAATTTTGTATATAAAATTATAAGAAAGGACATGGCACACATAACCTGAGATTCTGGCTCTCAAACGATTTTTTTAAAATTTGAGTATCTTGTTTCTTAGACCAATAGGAACATCTTTTAAATGGGACATTTTTGTACAGGCCTACATGGTTGCCCAAAAAAATCACTGAGAAGTTACAGCTTAACTGTTTATTAATTCCAATATAAACGCATAAAAAGAGTGAAATTTCGTCTAAATCCAACGAAATAATATTTTATATATTTGTTTAGAGTTAAAATAATTTGGTTTAACATTTACCACATACAGGGTGGTCCAGTATCGAATAAATAATATGGATTATGCCAACAAAAATATTAATATCGTGATATACTTGTTTATGAATAGAAACTTCTTCTCTTTATTTAATTTTTCAAAACGTTTCGAACAGTAAGTATCTCTGATCGTTTTCAAGCGAATACTTCAGTATTCAGTATTCACTTGAAAACGATCAGAAATACTTACTGTTCGAAACGTTGTAAAAAATTAAATAAAGAAAATGGGAGTCCAAGAAGAAGTTTTTATTCAACCCACTACATTGTCAGGAATCTTCAGAGAAATACTTGTTTATATTTTTAGAAATTATACATTCCTGGCAGTTTATTAAAGTTAATTTAAGTTAAAATATTTTGGTTTATTGTCCCAAATATACAGGGATATTTGGAATTAAAGATTTTTTTTGGTTTGTTCTCACAAGATATTTTGTGACATATAAAGAGATACAGAGTTTTAACATCTGCACATTTTTCTGGCAATTTTTTAACAGAGGTATAATAAAATTAAGCTACCCATAACTAAAACAATTTTTCTATACATCTACAGGTGAAGTATATAAGAGATTTTATTCTTCATGTCTCCTGGATTTACTTATATTTTTAGGATAAGTCGTACTTAACAATGAAAACAGAGTTTTCATTGTTAAGTTCTTTTTTTTAAACGGAACGCTCTGTATATTTGGCCAAGTTTTAACTCTTTATTCAATTCTACATTAAAAATGTAAATAACACTATACGTCAATAATTGCTGGTTTTTAAGATAATTAAGTAACTAATAAAGTAACTAAATGATATGGCACACATAACATGGGATTCTGGATCTCGAATGATTGAGTATGTTGTTTTTTAAGTCAATAGAAACATCTTTTAAAAAGAACATTGCTGTGGAGGCCTACAGGGTGGCCCAAAAAATCACTGAGAAGTTAAAGCTTCCCTGTTCCTTAATACTAATTTAAACGCCTAAAAAGCCTGACTTATCATCTAAATCCAACATAAAAAAAATTTACATACTTGCTTAGAGTTAAAAAATGTGATTTGCTATTCAACACATACAGGAGGCTCCAGTATCGAAGAAATAAACATGTTTATGCCAAGTAATATGTTAATTTTATGATATATTTGTATATATCTTCAAAATTTTTACTTATGCCAGTTTCTTGTGCTCCAAGTCAAAAAAGCGAGCTAATTTTGCGTTTTTTAAATTTTATGCTAATAATTATATAAACTAATAAATAATTAAATAAACAATACTAAATTATTAATAAGTAATTTTACACCCTAAAAAAGTAAATCCAAGAGACATGGTAAATGAAACCCCCTAGATACTTCACCCTGTAGATATACACGAAAATTATTTTAGTTATGGGTAGCTTAATTTTATTATACCTCTGTTAAAAAATTGCCAGAAAAATGTGCAGATTTTAAAACTCTGTATCTCTTTATATGTTACAAAATATTTTGTGGGAACAACCAAAAAAAAAATCTTTAATTCCAAATATCCTTGTATATTTGGGACAATAAACCAAAATATTTTAATTTAAATTTACCTTAATAAACTGTCAAAAATGTCTAATTTCTAAAAAAATTACAAATATATCACGATATTAACATTTTAGTTGGCATAATCCATATTATTTATTCGATACTGGAAAGACCCTGTATGTGGTAAATGTTAAACTATATTATATTAAAATTATTTTAACTTTAAACAAATATATAAAATATTATTCCGTAGGATTTAGACGAAATTTCACTCTTTTATGCGTTTATTTTGGAATTAATAAACAAATAAGCTGCAACTTTTCAGTGATTTTTTTGGGCCACCCTACCCACTTTTTATTTCTTTAAAATAACTTTTTTCTATTTAAATTAAAATATTTTTAAATCTTAATTTGTCGTTTTTAGAATTCTTGGAAGTGTTGGGAGCATACGCGAGTACCGGTTAAGCTACTATGAATTATCTATCTTTATATTTAAATAAATATGTAACAGGTTACCATTTACAATATCAATGTTTATCATAAAGAACAGCATTTAAAAAAATACCATGCCCTTGTTTTCAGATCATATAGACGTACTGCATGAGGCTAATATCCGCATTGTATTCAATAAATGTTTTTTTTTACTAAAACAACCTAAACATAAGAAACCTTTTAAACAACATTACCAGCAAAATGCCGTGTGGTAAAATAAAGTATGTATGGTAAAAAGCTTAAGCTACTACGAAAAATTAAAATTTTAAAATATCCAACACCTATTTTTTTTTTTTTTTGAATGTCATGTCAAAAAAAAATTTTTTTTTTAAAAAATTTTTTAAAAATTTTAACACTTTAATTATTATTTGAAATACTTTTAAACAATGCATAATGCATAGTTGTGAAAAATGGTCCCATATTAGCACTTTTCTTATTAGAAATTCAGCCTATTGGGTGCCACGATATACTGAATATAATAATTGTAAGCAAAAAGTTTTTACTAAGCAACATTAGGACATATAATATAAAAATATGTTTTCATTAAATATGTTTAAAAGATGGCTGGACGTGGTAAAATAAATTTTAAATTATTAGAGGCGACGAAAGTCCAAGATATGTTTACCATTTTATGTACATCATTATTCATGACATTCAAATAACACATTGTGAAATAATTTAATAAATGTAAAAAAAGGTTCTTTTTTCCTTATGGAAATTTGGGGGGCCCTTTAATAAAAACCCATTAATAAATTCTGACTAAACATGACCCCCAAAAAATTTTCATCTTGCAAGAAATCTATTTTAAAATTAATAATCATTTTGATATCTCTAAAATTTTTTTGAAATTTTAAAAAGTAAAAAATTTAACTCCCCAACCAACCCCATCTTGCTCCCAAGTGGCTCTAAATCCCTTTTTGTTTGCTTAAAGGGAAGGCTTTTCAATTTTTTTTGGAATTTGTTTTTAAAACAACTCTTTTAGGTTTTCTTTTATTTAAAGGGTTTTCCCCCAAAAAAAATTTTTCAAATTATATATATATTTTTAAAATATTTTTAATTTTTTTTTTTTAAATTTTTTAAATTTTTATTATATATATATATAAAAAAAAATTATAATTAATTTTTTTAAAAACAAACTTTTTTTTTCCCTTTTTTCGAAAACAAAAAAATGAAAAACACTGATAAAAAAATTACTATGTTTTTTACCACTAAAAAAATATTTCACAATTATTTTTTTACGGTTTCAATCAGGGGTCTTTTTCAAAAAAATTTTTTTTCCAGCCCCAAAGTATAATTAAAAAAAATGGGTTAATTTATAAAGTGGAAAATATATTTTTGGGAAAACGGCGGGACAATTAACGGGTTTATTATGGTTTGGCGAAGAAAAATAGCGGGAAAAACAAGTTCTTTTGGGAATCTTTAAAACAAAAATGTACTTATTATTTTTTTGCCTTTGTATTTTTCAAAGGGTTCCCAAATATTTTCCCCCATGGCCCTTTTAAATTTGGTGTAAATTTCGATATTTTTTAAATTTGGGGAATTTTGTTTTTTTCCCCAAAACAATGATTAGCAAAAATAGGGGTCTTTTTTTAAAAATTTTAAGATCAAAATTTCAAAAGCGGGGTTTTTATCCCCCCAGCGTTTTGTCCTATAAAAGGGGGTTTCACATTCTGGCCCATTTTCCTTTAAAACCCCTGATTTTTAAATTTTTTGGGTTTTTATTTTTGCTTAAAAATAATATTGATATCTGTTCTGAGTTTTAAAAAGCAACTTTAATATTGTGTTTGGATAGAGTGTTGTCTATTTTTTCGGGATGGGGTTGCCGCAATACGATAAGGATACATATTTTCGGTTATTTTTTTATCTTTAATTTTTGGATAAAATTAATTTAAAAGCTAAGCGTTTTTTTTTTGGTTATTAATTTCTTTTTTTTGGTTTGTTTGGAGGGAATTTTTTTTGATTGTAATATTTTCAATGGTACAAAGTTCTTTCTGTAGCTCTTCTTCAGAGAGGGAAAAGGGGTCTTTTGTATCATTAATTGGATGAAAAAGAGTTTATTTTGGGGTAGGGGGGAAAAAAGTCATTGGGGATAGTAATACCTGAAATGTTGGTCCCCCTAAAAGTTGCTTTAAATCTCAAAAACAATATATCGAATATTATTTATAACCTAAAAATAAAACCAACAAATTTAATAAATCAAAGGGTTTTTTTAAGTTGAAATGTTGAATGTGATAACTTTTTTTATAGGAAAAAACGGTAGGGCATAAAAAAAAATCCTATTTAAAAACATTTTAAAACATATAAAAAAAACCCCGGTTTTTTTGCTAATCTTTTTAGAAAAAAAACCCCAAAAAATTTCCCTTTTTAAAAAAATCAAAATTTTCATATTCAAAAAAGGGCCTAATTTTTAACCCTTTTGGAAACCCCCGAAATATAAAAAGGGGGAAAAAAAATAATAAAGTACTCTGCTTTGAAACCGAATTTTTTTTTCCCCGTATTTTTGCCAAACCATAAAAAACTGTTTTCCCTCCCCCTTTTAAAAATATATTTACCCAGGGGGATAAATTCCCTTTTTTTTTTTGATACTTTAGTCTGGAAAAAAAAAAAAATTTAAAAAAATCTGGGGTTGTAACTGCAGTAAAAAATTGTGGGGAAAATATTTTAGTGGAAAAAAAAATAGTAGTTTTATTTATCAGTGTTCTTCAGATGTTAATTACCACATAGTAAGGCTAATAGCATCAATTTTTTTTAAAATAAAAAATCTCTGAGTTCCCTGAATAAAGACCCCGGGCAAAGGGAAAACCCCTTTTTAAATTTTTAAAATTTAAAGGTGGAGATGTTTAATTTCCTATTTATTTCCATTTAAATAACATGGGAAAAATGTTTTTTGTAGTTTTTGGGAATTTTTTTTATTAAAAAAAAAATTACTGTATAGTAACAAACAAGAAAATTTTTTTTTTCCCCCCTTTTTTGAAATTTTTTCAAAAAATAATTGGGTCTTCTTCTTCTTCTTCACTGGCGTTACAACTTCGGGGGAGTCTTACCCCTACACTATTGTTCTCCTCCCCTACGACCTTGTGCCCCCCTTGCCACTGCTGAACCCCCATTCAGATAAATCTGCTGCGACACCCCCCCTTTCCCCACTTTTTCTTGGTCTACCTATTGATCTTCTGCCATCTGGTCCTTCAAGGAATACAAGTATGGCGTAGAGTTTTTTTATCAATCTGTGGTCTTCAAAACCCTACATGACTTGCCCACCTTATTCGTTTAGTTTTTATGTGTCTAACTATTTTTTCCTGCCATACATTCCCCCAAAAATTGTGACGTCTTTTCCACACTTCTATTGTTTCATCTCTATTGGGTCCAAATATCATTCGGAGAACTTTTCTTTTAAACAAAAAAAACTTATTTATTTCCCGTTGATTGGGGGTCAGGTTTCGCTGCCATAAGTAACTACCGGGCGAAATATTGCATGAAAAAAGTTATTTGGATTGTCTCTTTAAGAGTCTAAATTTTAATAATGTTGTAAAAATTTATAACGCCCTTTTCCTTTTTTTTTCCATTGTCATCCTGATTCCCGCTCCTAGGTACTTAAATTCCTTAACCACTAAAAGTTGACTCATAAAAGGGGTTTTATTCTGCCTGTTTTGGGGGCCTTTGGGTCCTTTGTAATAACCATGATTTTGTTTTTTTTTTCGTTTACTCGTAGGCCTAAATAACCGCTTCTTTCTCCAGCTGTGAAAAAACCCTCCATTTCTCTTTTGAAGGGCCCCAAGTCTATGTCATCGGAAAAAGGGCCCAAAAGCAGGTTTGAACCTTGATGAGCAAAACCTTTTGTTAGCTCCGACGTATTTTCTAACTGAAATATTCCAGGGAAAATTAAATAACAATGGTGATGGGGGCCCCGGGCTGAGCCCCGATGTTACACTGAATGGCAGATATTCAATTTTCCCTTCCCCGTGCATAGGGGTTTTTTATGCACATTTGTTTAGTTCTCTAATTTCCTTGATATGCCCTTTTCCCTAACACCCCCGCCATAACCTTTTTTCTTTTTTTTTTGGAGTCAAAAAGCTTTAATCAAAAAAATTATTGATCTATCATTGACCTTTCAGCACGACATCCGCATTGATAGTCGCCGATAATATCTTCCGCAAAAGGGGGGCAGCCTCCTCAGTATTATAATTGCTAGGACTTTGTGGGGTTTTTTGAGGGCGATATATTTTAATTTCGAAACTGTTCCTTGCTTCCTTTCTTATGTATGGGTATAATAACGCTTTCGTTTCACTTTTTTTTGGGATTCTCTGTTGTTCCCATATTTTTAGAATCATTTTATATATTTTTTTTGGGGGAGAACGTTTCCCCCGTTTTTTTAAAAAAAATTTTCCCTTTTTTCCATTGTTGCCTGGCGCTTTGTGGTCTCTGAGAGATGTTATCGCATTTTTTTTAAATTTCTTGAAATGTTTTTTTGTTTTGTTAAAGTTTTTTTAAAATTTTTTTTTTAAAGTGGATAAAAATGATATTTAAGTAAATATAAAACGATTTCGTAGCATATATTAGTAAATAATACCATTATTTTAAGCAATTCGTGGTTGGGGTTTTTCTCCCAAACGGGGTTTTTCCCTTTCGTAAATCTTTATTCTGACCTTTTTTTTTGATAGTAAAATTATTTATAAAAAAAATTTTGGGTTTTTTACTATACAGTAATTTGTTTCTAAGTAATAAAATTCCAAACTACAAAAAAAAATTTTTTTCCCCCCTTATTTAAATGAAAATAGATAATTAAACATCGCCACCTTTATTTAGTTTGGATGTTTTCATGGGATATTGACATGTATGAGACAAATTCAAAAACTTTTTTGTTTTTCCTTTTTTTTTTGGGGTTTTTGGGTGGATTTTCTGAGACTTTTTTAAAATAAGAACCTTTATTGTTGCTGTCAACAGTATCAAGTTTTCTAAAAAATATTTTAATCTGCTTAATGTAACAAAAAAATTTTTAAAAAATGTTATCGCATTTTTAACTTCTTGAAGTGTTGGTGTTTGTTTTTTTTTCAGCTTTTTTATTTTTAATCTAAAGTGGATAATATATGATATTTAAGTAGTATAAATCGATTTCATAGCATATATTAGTAAATAATACCATTATTTTAATCAATTCAGTGGTTGGGGCTTGACAACTCCCAAACGGTTGACCTTACGTAAATCTTTATTCTGACCTTTTTTGTAGATCGTAAAAATTTTTTTTTAAAAAAATTTTCAGCTTTGTTACTATACAGTAATTTGTTTTTTAAGTAATAAAATTCCCCAAAAAAAAAAAAAGCATTTTTTCCCCTGTTATTTAAATAAAAAATAATTAAACATCGCCACCTTTATTTAGTTTGGATGTTTTCTTGGGATATTGATCTGCTGTATGAGACAAATTCAAAAACTTTTATGTTTTTGCTTTTTTTTGTGGTGTTTCGGGTGGATTTTCTGAGACTTTTTCAAAATAAGAACCATTATTGTTGCTGTCAACAGTATCAAGTTTTCGTAAATATATTTTAAACATGCTTAATGTAACAAAAATTTGTAAGAGATTTTATCGCATTTTTAACTTCTTGAAGTGTTGGTGTTTGTTTTGTTTCAGATTTATAAATTTTTATTCTAAAGTGGATAATATATAATATTTAAGTAGTATAAATTGATTTCATAGCATATATTAGTAAATAATACCATTATTTGAATAAATTCAGTGGTTGGGGCTTGATAATCGAAACGGGGTTTTTCCCTTTCGTAAATCTTTATTCTGACCTTTTTTTTTGATCGTAAAAAAATTTTTTTTTAAAAAAATTTTCAGGTTTTTTCTATACAGTAATTTGTTTCTAAGTTATATAATTTCAAAAAAAAAGCTTTTTTTTCCCTGTTATTTAAATGGAAATAGATAATTTTAAAAAACCCCCAAAACCCCCATTTAGTTTGGGTGTTTTCTTGGTATATTGATCTGCTGTATGAGACAAATTCAAAAACTTTTATGTTTTTGCTTTTTTTTGTGGTGTTTCGGGTGGATTTTTCAGACTTTTTTTTTTAAGAACCATTATTGTTGCTGTCCCAAAAGTATCAAGTTTTCGTAAATATATTTTAAACATGCTTAATGTAACAAAAATTTTTGAGATTTTATCGGATTTTTAACTTCTTGAAGTGTTGGTGTTTGTTTTGTTTCAGATTTATAAATTTTTATTTTTTAAAATGGATAATATATAATATTTAAGTAGTATAAATTGATTTCATAGCATAATTAGTAAA